>VZSV01000006.1:8313854-8354767 GCA_013398735.1 Nothocercus julius | reverse complement strand
CATTCACTCTTATTTCTTGGCTCTTTCAGGACTATGAAAACGAAAAAAAAAAAAAAAAGTAAGATTTTCAATAGTGTTTCAAGAATCTAACTTTCTTAGGCATTTCAGAACATCCCAGCTTTCCCCATAAGCTGGGCACATATTCGGTGATTCTGCAACCATTAGAAATAATAGTAATTGGAAGAAGAATATACCATAGCCTGGCAGTTAATAGAGAATATGATGATCAATTGAATCGTGCAGTCTTCAGGGACTTCTAAGGTCCCCTTGCTGCACAGCCCAAGTGATGTATTTTCTTCTCTCACATTCATCTTGCTTTTATTTTAGAAAGCAAGACCTGATTCTGCCACCGTTAGTCACACTGAGTAGTACCTGACTCTGCAAGTAATCCTTATTGATTTCAATATTAATCCTTGCTAAATGCTGTTTATACAGGAGAAAAGGTACTACTATGGGGAAGTTAGGAGGATTTCTCTAACGTTTCTTATTTGAAGCCCTTTTTTTCCCCTCCGTTTCAGTCTCTGCTCTGTCTCCCACCTCTCGCAATTTCCACTCTTCCGTTTTTAGCTTCAGTCCTCTTTCAGATTTTACTTGCTATTCTCTCTCTCTACTTGTCCCCTCCTGTTTTGATGCTTTCTGAGTCTCAGATGCCACCACTTACATTCCCTATAGTGAACAAAGACAGAGAAAAAACAGAATAAGGAGAAGTTTACCATCCTCCTTGTTGCTTGTACTGTACCAAACTGTACAAAGCTTTGCTGGAGCCCTGTCTACACCAATCTAGTAGTCAGGAACCCCAGGCCCTAGTTGAAATAGGCTTTATCAGCCAAGAGTATGTAGTGTTTGAGAAATTTCCCAACTAGACATTCCCAAAACTATATCTGCTTCCCAACCCTAGGATCTGGAATTGGAGGGCAGGATTTACCTCATCGCTCACAACTTGCTTGGTTATTTTCTATACTCAGTGCCTCGGGTGACCTTGCTTTCTTAACACATATCCGAATATGCAAATTGAAGAAAAATAAACCCCACACAGGTACAATCTTCTAAAACAAACACTTGTTCGTGTTCCCTCAGGGAAAGATGAGAGAAGAAACTGTATCTGATAGTTTAGTCATGTCACAGCAATACTGGAACGTGCGTACAATAGCCTTATTCTCCTGCTCTTACTGTTCCAGTGTGAGTGAATATAGATTGCATCCACTGTATTACATTTAGACGGAAAAGAAAAGATTGTAAAAGGGCAGGATATTATCAGAAAGACCTATCCTACTCAGGCTGCACTGAATAGGATCTATACGATGCATTTCAGAAATCTATCCTCTAGGACCTCACCACTTTTGCCTGTTCATTTCATGTGCAATGTAGTGGCTTCTCAGGAAAAGCAACCAGATTTGAATGTGTAACAGAGGAGCATTCCTTACTGCTGAGTCAACTTCTTCTTTTTTTTTTTTTTTTTTTTTAAAGACCTACTACCATTAGGAATAATTCATAATACACTGTTATATCCTATTTCTTGTACTTGGCCTGGGATCGCTCTTCTCCCTTGGGATACGCATTTTTCGAGCTTCACTTTTCCATTTCACTGCTCTGGTAGCTCTCTGTGATGTTCACAGAGCCAGGATGGTGGAGCTGCAGCTTCTGAATGAACTATAATTGCTTATACCATCTTCAGAATATCAATCTCCAGGACTTCCCCTATTTACCAGTTTATTCCTAAAATAAACTGCTTTTAAACAGCAGATGTTTTTTTCCACAGTAAAATGACTTAGAGTGTAATCCTTACTCATTCTATGCTCTTAAAAGAAATTTCTGCCAGAGTCCTGCATAAAATAGGTGATGTATTATATTGAATGCATTGTTTTAACTGCCTCCTGCTTAACAGTTTACTGTAATGTGGCATTTAAATACAACCAAACTTTTAAATGTGTGATCCAGATAATCTTTATTAAATAAACTAAAAGTGTGCCCTTACCAATGGACAAAATGAATGAAATACATGCTCGATTTAGAATAAATGAGAAAAAAAGTCATGTGTAACCACTGTGCAAATTATTTTTTTATGGAAAAAAAGAAAACATTACAAATGCTAGTGAGCATTTATATTAGATTCTAAAAGTGCATCTTCTCAAAGAAACAAATGGAAGATTTTTTAAAAAGTCCTTGGTGAGTAGACATACAAATGAATTTTTAAGGTGTTTTTAAAGTGAACAATGAATGTTATAGGAAAGAGCAGCTGTTGGCCCCTTCTTTTCTGTAAACCAAAGAACACTAAAATCCACTTAAGCATGATTATAACAGTAATTATTGGGGAAAAAAAAAAAAAGCGAAGGTGCCTTAAAAGCAGTCCCAATAGTGTCTGGGAAATTTGAGTAAAATAATCTTAAAGCCCTGAAAGGGTTCTTATGTATACCATTTTAAGAAATGACTGTTTCCCATTCTATTTTCTGCATCATTAACACATCTGCAGGCTAAGTTCTGACACCGAGGTTGTTATTGCTAATGCAACGATGCATCAAGCTAAGAGAACAGAACCTGCATGTTAGGTCTCAAAGCTGGAACAAGTCTGAGAACTGGAAAGAAAGAGAAGATAAGCATTTGGCACCAATGTTGACCAGGCTTTATCTAGAACCAATAGAGGAAAAAGCATTAGAATCCCACAATACCACCATTAATAATTCAAATTTCACATATAGGAACATAGACACTGTTAAGTTAGTTACGATGAATTAGCATTCCCTCAACAAATAACTTTTTCTTCTTTGAAAACCACTAGACATCTACTTATCGTCGTGGCAACAAAATTTGGTCTCTCCGTGGCCTTTTCTCTGAAGTCTATATTTTATTGTTGATGTCATATATTAAATCCTGCAAGATATTAATGTCATTCAGTAATGACTAGATCTGAATTTTTCTGAATTACATTTAAGACCTATCTGCAAAGTATTCATCCTTAATGTGCTGCCTAAATATCTAAATATATTTCTTAGAACTTTTACACACTTTCTAAGCATGTTTAAATGAATCATTTTAAAAATACATTGCAGTTTCAGCCTGTATCGAAACAACTTTTCCTTGTGAACTTCTGAGCACCTAGTAAAATAGTTCTATTTTGTTGATACAATTAACTCTTATTTTATTCATTTTTAATTTAAATTCATCTTGAATATTTTTTGCATTGATTTAGTATCAGCTTGTTATCTCAGACAAATACGATCAGATGTATCCTGCTATGGAAAAACTTCATCAAGAAGCTAGCAAGCATTGTAGCTTCTAGCTGTCCACTCTATCTACTACTTTCCAGTCAGAAAGATTAGCAGAAAAAACTTATTTTCTTATTTTCCACTACTATTTCTTGTCTTACATTATTTGTGTTCATCAGAAAGCCTTTGGGAGAAAGCACTGGTGAAATAGCAGCTCCTAAATCATCACCAAGAACGGGAAAATGCTTACAGACTGACCACCAGAATGTTTTTCAGATTTTCCCCTCAACCAAAGTATAAATATTAACCACACCCTAAACTAATTATTAGAATATTTCTGCAGTCAGAGAGTTTTTCCTTTTTAACACTTTGATCATTAATAAATCTGCTGTAAATTCCCTCTAACTTTTTTGCTCATAAAGAAAGAGATGGTTTTGGATTTTCCACCTTTGTTTTCTTTAGGTGGCTTTAACTTTATTTGTGTTGCTTTGATGTGTACTGTTCATAGCAGACTCTCGACTATTTTTCATGAGAATTAAGAGCAACTCGTAACTAGTCATGAATGGTATTATCAGATAATGTGAAGCTGAAACCATAGGCAATAAATATTAATCCTAAAACTTTCACCTGCAGAAATCATTAATAAATGCATATACTTTGAGGCTGGGGAACTCAGTAATCCTTTAGAGGCTTCTCCATCAAGGAAATTGCTTTGGAATTCAGTTTTATAGTCTTCAATTTCCAAGCGACCATTGTTCTTCTCTTTATATCACTATTCATTCCTAGAAAATAGTGGTGCTACTCCAAATAAATACTTATCTGTCAAATAGTATTTTGGGAATGAAGCATATTTAATTTAGTAAATATATTTATACAAAAACTAACTCTTGCCTATCTACTCAAACAATACTGAAATTCTAGATTAGAGGAGTATTCTCTCATTTCTTACAGTAGGGATCTACACTTAGTTAAAAAATAACTGCTAGGAATTACATCTACTCAGAGCAAATTTGAACTGCATCTATCACAGAATATTCTAGGAACTCTTTTATTTATTTTTTATTTAACTGACAACTTTTTACTACCAGAAATACCAAAGTGAGAAAATAATAAATACTGGAAAAGGTCCAGGTAAAGGAAAGGTAGCAGCTTGATATTTAATGTAGATCAGGGCCACATGTGTAAAAGTAGCTCCATATGTGCCTCCCAGCTTTCTTAATCAGGTGGTAGGTCTGAGAAGGACTAGACCTCCTACCTGCTACAATTTATGGCATCTGCAAAGGGGCCCTCAAGGTTATTATTTCTACGGAGGTGTCTTTTCAGAGCTGCAGCTGACTGATGAGTATACAGCTGCTCCAAGAGCTTTATATTAGAGCAGTCTCAGTCACAGCAGTTGTTGTGACTCGATTGTAAGGGTTGTAAGGAAGGAGGGATTTACATACCACACCCGGTGCGGTTTAGATAGGGCACATGTCCCCAGGTTCTTGCTGTAAGGAAGGGAGAGAAAAAGAGCGCTCTTACTCAGAGCCTCAAAAACTTGAAGAAATGTAAACCTCCACATAACTCCTGTTTATAGGCTATATTGGAGAAATTGGAAGCATAGAGTAAGTCTATAGAAGTTATAAATAAAAATTTCGAAGCAATATTGAAATCAATTTAGCAAAGATGGATAAGTTGCAATGTTCCAGTAATTTCGGTTTCTCCATTTCAGTAGATTCACACTATCACAGAAGTAAAGGAGTATGAATTAATTTCTTCTGTATAAGCAATTCCTATTAATTTCAGTGGAAGAAGAGTGAATCAAGGGTAATTTTAGACCACCATTAAGATGTATGAAATTGAAAAGCTGTTGACTTTCAGAAATCAGTAGAACCGGGCTGGCTGAAAGACAAGTTAATATATTTCTAATTAGATCTCCATTTACTCAAAACAAAGATTGCAATCTCAGTGTGAAATGTATCTCAAAATTTCGAGCCAAATGTGTGGTCTGGGAAAAGCTATTTCTTAATGTGCTAAACATCTACACCTGGACTAAGGCATCTGACTGCACAAGAAACCTTTGTAAGACTGATTACCTAGATGGTGTGATATCTGAGCACCGTGTGCCTAGGTAGATCTATATGACGCCTAGCATGAACATAATATAAACAGTGATAACAATAAATCGTCTAAAATTACCTTGTAAAGCAACAGTTCTTGTTATTGGTTAAGAGAAAAACCCTTTGACTGGTAAATAATTTTAAACATTAAATAAATTAACTATCCCATTAAATTTTAGTTGTTGCTAATAAGCGTTCCAAAGCATGTTATTCACACAAATGCAACTTGATATGTTGTGGTTTTAAGCGAGTGGAAAATAAGGAACTATTGGCCCTAGTTCAGCAAAACTGTCAAAAGCCAGTGATGAGTCAAAGGCAACTCTTTCTCACTCTGAAGACTGAAACACCTCCTCTTTGAGACGTGTTAGGAACAGCAGGCTATCTGCAAAAGTCACGTTGTCACGGTGAGAACAGAAACCTGGTGATATGTGATATCCATATATTTTCATCCTCTGAAGAAGATAGAAAATCCATCTGATGTACCTAAAATGCATCTGGAAAGGGAGGAAGGATCTCCAGTTCCTGTGTCACCACATCCCCTTAGAGCTCCCTAAGGGAAGGTTCAGCAGCCACAACGTGTGTGGAGGGTGTTAGCGTTCCTCTGTGGTGACCCAGGAATAGCCTAAATCAGATCTTGTAACGAGGGGTTTTTTTACTCTGTGTGGCACACTGACAAAAATTGGAGGCCATACCTGCTGAGGACAGATGCACCAGTCCCAGTCAGGCTGCTCTGAAGCCACTCAAATAACCACGGGGTCCAATAAAATTTTCCAGTAAAATGCTTAAAGGAGCATTAACATGAACTTTAAACAATTGCTTCCCCAAACATTCAAGTGGATGGCACATCAGTGAGGATAGCAGCAAAATACAGATAAATTAAAATTAAATGTATACAAAAAAGGGGATTTTGTTTCTTTTCTTTTTTCTTTCTTTTTTTTTTTTTTTTTTCCCAGAAATAATGATTACAATTCTCACCTGGAATTTAAACCTTGAGATACAACCTTTATTTAATTCTTTTTCCAAACAAAACTGCTAAAGGCCTTTTTACCCACATTCCAGCAATAAGAAATCAAGTACATGATAGAGATTTGGCAACAGTGACAATCTCAACCTATGGAAGTTAGTCTCATCTATTTGAGTATGGTCCAATGAACTATATCTATCTGTTTTCTAATCATTCTAACTTGGAATCTTAAATTAATTCATGCTATGGTAAAAGGGGAAAAGAAAGACTATTATAATGTGTACAGCTTGGAAGCTTCAAATGTTTTTGGAAGCATTAGTTCTATATATTAAAATGCATTTACTGCTGTGTCAATATGAAAAAAAAAACATTATGTACATTGTAAATATGTTGACAAGTAGAAATGAAAACTAAACTGTATCACCAGACCCAAATTAGCAATCCAAGAGGAAAGTGAATCCCTATTAAAAAATTACAGTCTCTTAGTGCGATCTAATATTATAAAATTGATGTATACATTTAGCACACTGCGCAAAAACACCACAAAAACCTTGAAACTAGGCACATTACTTCTTTGAGCATAAAAAGTACCCTGATGGCAGTTGCTAGGTAGGAACCATTCCAATTTTCTTCACCAGTTTAATGTTCTCTTCATCTGGATTTGCATAAGGGGGGAGAAGAGGGGAGACCCCTTTTTGTACACAACCTCTGGGAAGATGACTCCGCTGTAGCAGCGATGGAGCATCCTCGTATAGCACCTGGTGAAATAGAGCTGAGTTCCTCATGAGCTAATTGGATTCCCAAAGACTCGAGGACTGCGTGAGATTATGCGAACGGCAAAATAAAAGTGGTGCAGATTCTTGGATTAGTTGGCTGTGAGGCAAGGAAGTAATGATTTGTAATGTTCATACTTCTCATTTTAGCTAGGGTTTTTCATGAATTTTAAAACTGTCTTTGGCTTCATTTGGCATTTGCTCTTTTCTCACTACACACTCTCTACCATGTATATAATTTAGAATTCTGCAGCCTCAATTTAAGATAAAAAGATTCAAATTTTAGAGCCTTAAAACAAAGCTATCTTCTTAGTGTTTTTTTATCTAAATAAAAAGGACATTTTCTAAAGAAAAGGAACACACAAATCAAACCGTACAAAGGAAAACACAATGTCTTTTGTTTTTCAATATGCATTCTCCTTTAAATGGGTATTAGTATATGCAAAGAAGATTTTGATAGGACGAAAAGTAAACACAAACATTTTATATAGAGGTTGCTCACTAGGGTGCCCATCCTACTCTTAAACCTTGGTATACTAAAGACAGGTAAGTCCGCCACTTATCCACTCAGAAACTGCCTGCCTTCACTGAGCGATAACTTTTCTGGCATTTAAGATGACATATTAAAAACAGAAATATGCGGCTACCAATACTACAATGAAGCTCCTTGGAGTAAGGGGTTTTAGGTAACTGCTTCAGCCTTGAATTTATCCACCTTCCATACATGCAGCACTACATTTGCAGTTTCTGTTTTCCATTAGGAAAAACATTAATGGAGGAATATGGATCCCCAAGGAATGCTGGAGGGGGCGGTTTCAGAGATAGAAAGCAGGAGGTCTGGTCACCGAAACACCTACCATATTTGTCACTTACCTGTATAGCAGGAAGTTCTGATAAATCCCTCTTGAACACGCTAGAAAATATACTACCATGACAAGCTTATTGGTTTTAAGGAATAGAAAGCTTTTACTCCCTCAAGGCTAGCCACAAAAGACCAAAATTGTTGAATTGTGTCAGTAGGTTATAGAAGGAGTACATGTTATCAGAAGAATGTAGTTGAAAGCCTGACCTTTAAAGATGAAAAATACAAGTCTGGCAAATACATATATTTTTTGTCAGCAATCCAGCTAAACTTTTAGACATTCATCAACATCTTTAAAGATTTCCTTAGGACACATTAGGACTCCAGAGAGATACCAAGAATGCTGTCATTATAGCACACAGTATTATTATTATTTCTATATGTAGTAATTAGGACTATATTAGCCCTAATATTGTTATTAGATGGCACTTTGAAGTCCACTTTGAAAGACTTAACCATTCTTTACACTGTCAGTGTGTTCTTCAACAGTGTAGTGCAATTTGGGATACATGTAAATATAGTCACATTTCTGAGTCATGGAACCCTCACTATTATCACTGGCTTATATTGAAGCACAAAGTATGCAGAATTTGCATCTCAGATGAATATTTGGGATACCATGTGGTGAGCCTTGGGCAGAATGATCAAAAGCTGGAGGTATTTTTCACACAATTTATCTATCCTTGTGATGGATTTTTCTGGCATCTTCATGTGAGATTTGGAGACATTTCTCTGACTAGACGACAGGACCACGTATTTAAGGATTCTGCCCAAAAGTGACAGTTGGCAATCTACTTGTAACAAACATCCCACTGGCTTGGGCAAGAAAGATACTTTTCCAGTAGTAGTGCTAGTTTTAGAGAAATTGAGATAATCCAGAGAGAAAGAATCAAGCCAGAAATAGTAAAATTTCCTGTTAGATGACCTTGACAAAATTGCACATAAGTTTTCTCCTATTAAATCAACATCTTAAATTAAATAACAAGCTTTCATACTGACAAGCAATCAGTTATCTCCTCCAAAGCAAAAAAAAAAGAAAAAAAAGTTATAAAAAATGCATCAACTATTGGGGGGAAGGAGGAAGAATCAATTTCCTCTGTCTACAACACCAGAGCTAATTGTTTTCCCCATATCACATGGAATAAAAATATAAAACATATCAGGGAATCTTTTAACTCCAGAAGAAGAGGTTAGTATTAAAAATTTGCAGCAGGTCCCCATTCCCATGGAAGATACTTATTTATTCTAAGTAAATAAATAATTACAAATTTGGTACTTTTTGCACTAGAATGCACTTCTAAACATGTTGCAAAATTTTATGCTCAGTTCTTACTAAAATGATTAAACATCTAGTACAATAATTAGATTAGACTCACTTTACAGCTCCCCTTGAATTCAGTTCTTGCTCTGTCCAGAGAGTACAAAACATGATGTACTAAGTTGTTCGCAGAATTGCCTGCTTATTAATCCTCTTAATATGTATATGGGAGAATAGTTACTACACAATCAAGATGAAAGTTTAAAAAGCTGTTCCCTTTCACTTGCCTCTATAAAAGTAGCTTTCTGTCTATAAAGCCTCAGACAGCCACTGGGGCCAAGCCAGGATTCCTGTAGTGAAACAATCGACTTGGCATCATGTTGACACATATAAACAACAGTCTGTCAACAGGCCTCACATTAGTGACAGAACATTTTTGGCAAAACAGTAGCATCCTTCTGGGCACTATGGCAATAACAGCCAGTAGCATCCATTCATGCCTTCACTCTACAGCACAATATTAATTAAAAGATTATAACAGTGACACTTATCCAAGAAGCTCAAAACTCACAGAAATATCCATGCAGAAGAGTAGAATGTTTATTGAATGAGAACATGCCTCTAGCTGCTTTTTTCATAGAGTAATTTTAGACTTATCCACTGTATGTAACCTCTGTCTGTTCACAATTAGCGGATAAATGTAACTGCTTGCTTGCAAATGGCTGTATGAAGTGTATATACACACATATGTGCCATCAACTTATGTAAATCAACTTCTCTCCTGCCTGAATAATAAAAAGCACAAAACAAATAGCATTGTTTATGAAAATAAGCGGTACTGTGGGCTTTTCCTTTTTTTTTTTTTTTTTAATGTAGGGTCAAAATAAAAGGAAAGTGCTAATCTAGACTTTTTACTTTTTTGTATTCTCTTTTCCTATTCTCTTTTCTTTATCTTTAACCCTTAATGAGTTATCGAAGGAAAAATTTATATATGCAAATTATTTATTAATGAGTTAAGGTGTCAAAAATATTTAAGCTAACATTCTTACCATAAGCACTCTGCTTTTGTACATTTTTATAAGCCCTTAAAATGTGACTTATGTTTATTAATAATCCTTTAGAGTCAATGGGCCTAAATTAGCCAAAATGTATAGAAGGGAACTAGGAACGATGGAGAAACATCAACTACCTGCTGGCAGTCCGGTGAAATTTTAAACAGTTAGAAAACACACAAATGCTGGGAAAAAGTATATGCAAATACCAAGTACATCCAAGAATCAAAGAAGAAGCATAACATCAGTTCTGGGAGCTGTGTAGACAAATTAGCATGTAACTTTGAGCTAATTATCTGTACTGAGATACCCCACACTGTGCTGCAAAGAAATGACTTAAGCGCATGTGAAAAGAAGCAGGAAGTACATGTCGTTCACAACCCCGATAGAGGAAATGAAAGTTCCAGAAGTATTTTTAAAAAGTTCATTAGAGGTGATACAATCCCTCTAACCTGATAATGTATGCCTAAACTATCCTTGGCAGATATTTTTTCTTGCCCAAGTATTCAGTGATGAAGACTCTGTGGTGTTTTTGTGCATTTTGTGCAGTTAGTCCCTAACATCTTTTTCACAGTAACAATTATATTTCATTTCAGTTTCTTATGCTAGCCCTGTCAAGACTGAAGCAGTGGTCTTGACTTCCTCTTTCCATTATTTTATTCCATACTTAAGGGATGTTAGCCTAGCCTTCCTCAGGCTAAATCAAACCAGTTATACAAATCTTTCTTCTTACATATTGTTTTCTAGATCTTTAAACGGCCTGGTTGCTCTTTTTTGAGCGATTCCCACATAGTCTATGTCCTCCTTGAGTTGTGCCCAAACTACGGCCTTATCCATACCAACCAAATCAGGATTACTTCACAGGCTTTGCAATGCTAATCTTATAAGATTTTAGAATGATACTTAGAAGATTTTAGAATTGCTACTTTTGCAATAGTTAAATTTATTGACTCAACTTTACTATGTGACCATCTATAAACACCAGATTTTTTTTTTTTTTTTTTTTTTTGAAGTTCTTGTTAGGTCAAATATCTTCATTTAGTCAGACATCCTCATTTCATATTTTTGCAATTGATTATTCTTGCCAAACATTGTACTTAACTCTTGTCTTTACTGGAGTAGATCCTTTTCTTTTCAGGACATTTCTCTAATCTGTCAAGAATAAATCTTGAGTTCTAACTCCATCTTTCAAAGCTTGCAGCCCATCAGCTAAATATTTGCTATTGATACGATTATTTTCTATCCCATCAAAGAAGTTTTTAATACAAATGTCAAATAGTACCAGACCCAGGCACATTACTGTGGAATGCCACTAAAAACATCCTTCTAGTTTGACTATTTATTTGGATGTTTTCTTAAATACTGCATTTTCTTAAACATTGCACAGCCCTGCAGCAGCAGTGCAATGTTTTGGGAAGATAGATGACTCCTCATGGGATTCATAACAACACTGATATTTGAATATAAGGGAAATTTATGGTAGCCAACAACTGCTGAAGAGCTGGGCTTTCTCTTAGATGTGACCCTTATCTTTTTGCCAGTCTGGGCTATAATTCGGACTTTCTCACTGCATTGAATACATACATTCTCTCATGTGAAAGGGGGAAAGACTCAAATTCCTCTAAACCACCAGAAGTGTGTCCTACCTGCCAGACTCCAGGTTAGTAATGGTCTCTAAGGCAAATAAAGAGAAAGCAAGCAAGTCTACATGATGTTTCTGACAGGACTATACATTTTTAAAAGTGATGATTTGATTTCTGCTTTCTCTTTGGAGGCTTCTTTTAAAAGTTAAGTGCAGAGGTTTTAAAAACAGTGAGCTTTCATAGTCAAGTAGAGTTAATTCTCTTATTTTTTTTTGTGCTCATTCTTTCCTTTCCTACATCAGACTTACTGTTGGACCTGCCTAGCTGGCGGGTTTCAGCAGAGGTGTTACGGGGTGCAGTAGCCAAATTTGGTCTCTACAGAATGTAGAGGACTCTTCCCAGAGCAGAACATTCTGAGAGGGTTTTCATCCCTATGGCCAAAGAATGAATTAATACCTCCCATTTTAAGGTGAGAGTGTCCTAATTACTAGAATATTATGTTGATCATATTTATCTGAATCTGTGTCTTCCAGCTTGCAGACTTAATTTTTAGCAATAATATGGGGAACACAGCCAAACATTTCTCTAAAGCTCACAATTAAAAGTAATAAAATTAGCTACTTTTGGCCAGATTCCTCATCTCCTCCATGTGCAGATTCTTACTGAGTTCATTACATACATGCCAGGAATGTTTGATGAGATCTAAAATAACACTTAACTGAAAGGAAATCTTTTTTGTAAATGGAAGATGCAAACTATCTGCAGATCTGCACACAAAACTGGACCACAGCACATGAGACAGATCAAATGACAGGTTATATTCCATTTTTAGTCAGCATACTGTCTTATGACACACTTGCATGTGCTAAAATTGAAGCAAAAGATTTGTTTATTAACTTAATGAGTAATTGTTGGATTTACCTCTGTAGACATTTTTGTGTCTTTACCAAGTTTAAAATAAAATTAAAAAATTAATCAAAAATAGCAAACCTATTAATTTATCAAGAATAATTATATCCTTAGTTAAAGTTAGGCATTTTGGACGACACTGAGCAAAATTCTGATTTTTTTGCCCTGCAGGAAATTTCAACATTTCTGTAGCTCTGATTTCAAACTGAGATTTTGAAATTCAAACATTTTGACTTTAAAATGTCAAAATCAAATATGTGTCTTTTTTTTTTTTGGATCAACAGAAAAACTTTACCAGATTAGAAAGTTTCATTTCAATAAATCTCGCAATCTGAAAGGCTTTGCTTCAAGTAAATTTGCCACTGCAAAGATTTTTCTTGTAGAAGCCTGTTGCCTATATGTTATAATTAGAACCGAGACCCCAGTTTGCCACGCTGCATGCACAGACTGCATGTTCCTCCCCACTTCAGATTCCTTGGTGCCCCTAAACTTGTTTAGCATGAGAAACATGTTTTATTGTGTGAGCAGTCTAATCAGACGGAGATCCTCGCCATCAAAGTAAAAGCAGTCTAACTTATAGCTGCCATACTGCACAGATTACTACGGCAAAGCACCAATTACATTTTATTGAATAGATTGGAAGCACACATCTTATTAAGGTCCTTTCAGAAGTGTTCGAACTTTTGATCTAAAATGAGATATTTTGATTTCTTTATTAGAAAAATTCAACCAGGAAAAATGTGCCACAAGGCAATAAGAACAAAAAAAAAGGTGATTTTTTGCAGAAACTTCTATTGAAAAGAAATTCTCAGTCCACTGGGATTCAGAAGAAGGTGGAGTTGCAAAGTGGAGTTTATGCCTCCGTTACTCTTTAAATATGGAAGGAAGAGCAGGACAGGGAAGAACAAAGTAGGCCAGGCAAGGGAGAAGGTGGCCAATTTCACCAAAAGATGATATCTAGGATTCTTATCTGAGGGAATGGCTACTCAGACCTCTCTAAAATTTAGCTCTTGGGCTTTTACACATGGTGCTCTGCAGTTTTGCAAAGTTATGCCTATGATAATAAATAAATAAATAAATAAATAAATAATGAGTAACTCAACTTAGGCAGGTATTTTCTGGGCTCAGAACTCTTAGAGACAGAATTCTGTTTATGTAATTTTTTTTCTTTTTATCCACTTCCCTCTAAAAAACAAAAGAATACAAACACGCTTTTTTGTTATAGGGTTTCAAGTTTACTCTCTAGCTTCTGGGTCTCAAAGGAAAACGTCACAAGAAAGGAATTAAAATGACTCTTCAGGGGCTCAGAAAACATGAAATAAAAAGGCTTCAAATGATGAAATGTGTAGAGTGATTTGTGGTGGTGTGTGAAAGTTTTATTGAACGTTAACTAGCAGAGTGATAGCGTAGCTTGCAGTCTCAATTCCTCTCCCCCACCGTCCCCCAAAGTCTTTTCTCTCCCCAGTTGTTCAAATGTCATAAGTTTTTTACATTTCAGCTGAGTCTCTTCTGACATTGAATGGAAATGAGAAGGATGAGTGAACGACTGGATAAACTACAGGTTTTTTGAGATAAAGTGGCCTCCCTTGTCTCACTGTCCCTATTATATATGAGTGGTTCTCATCTGTGGTGAACTAGATTAGAAATACTGTTCAAATTTAAGGATCTTGCAATTATTTCATACAAAGGAGTGTTCACGATTCTGTGTTGTTCTCTTCTCTGTATTTAACTCTAGCTATTTAGATAGCCATCACCCAATGCTTTTACTAGGCTCTGTCCATGACTACATCCATAACAAAATTAGCTGTTGAGAATAAATGGAATGGGGCTAAATTTTAAATTACACTGGAGGAAAAGACAAAAAACACTTCCATATTAATGAGAAGTCAATCACAATTTCCCCAGCTTAGTATCCTTAAAAAAAAATAGATGTGGGCAGATCATCTGGCAATCATTTGCTTACTGCTGAGCCTGAGAAATTCTAAAGTTGCTGCTCTAATAGTTTATATGCATCAGAATAATTTCTTTATCAAGATTCAGATTCTCAGAAGCATTCTGAGATTCAGAGACAAACTTTCATAACAGCAGGTGTAGCAGTGTCCTACATCTGTATTTCGGGGCATGTTTTGCATGTGATTCAACATATTTCTTGTTTGCTCTTTGATATCAAAAAGCACACCACCTACAGTTTTCTAAAACAAGTTTCAAATACGCCTTTAAAAGCAGTATCTCGATACCTTTCACCCCAAATGAGCAGTAAGTTCTTGCACTTAACATATAATTTAACACTGTAGTGGGTTTTGCAAAATCTGAAATGCTACTGGAAATGTCTGGCATATCCACACGCTAACACAGACAGTCATAAAAACATATTAGCATATTTTAAATTGCCATAGAGTGTATTTCAGAAAAGCATTTGTTAAGCTTTGAATAGCAGCTATTGACTAAAATAAAATAATACGGTTTAATCATAGCATGATTAAAGACAACTGTACCCGAAATAAACTACTACTATTGTGGTATTGTCACATTCTGTCTTTTATATGGACAGCAAATAATCACAATATACACTGACTTACTAAAATCAGCTTCATTTATCTGTATCTTAGACAGTCTTGGCCTCCATAAACTTCTTCCCATCTTTCACGAGCACATGACTTGAAGGTTTTAAAAATGAGCTTCAAAAGTGTCTTAAAAAGCACTTACTACAACTTTTCTTATCTAAAATGAGTGACCTTCCACTTTTCACATGCCTTCGGTAGGAACTTGGGTCAGGGAAGATACCTGCTAAAGACACATAGCAAACAACTCTTAACTTCCAAAATCTTCCCTCATTAAGCATATTTTAGATACCTGTTAACAGAATAGGTTTCTCTTCATGGTCTAAGGAAAGGTGGAACTCCCTTGGCTTTTAATGTTCATAAGACACATATAGCACCCTGAATGTGCATATACAATATGTGTTGTTAAATACTAGCTGTTACTTCATCAACAATAATTTCTAAATGAGAACGAGGCAGGACTACACAAACAGTGACTTAGGCTGGGATTTTTAGAAATATCCAAGGCATCTAGGCAGCATATTCCCATTTATATTCTATGGAAGTTGGGAGTCTAACTCCCCTGAGTTCTATTAAAAATCTCCCCTCCCCCTTATTCACAAGCGCAATTGCTCCATTAGTTTGATTTTGATTAATTAGCAGTGCTTTTAGGCTTTCCTTGCACGAATTTATCAAATGTTACCAAACTGAAATACATCAGTTATTTCCTCTTTTAAGCATAAAGGAACTCAGCAGTATTTCAAAGTGTTGGTAAATGATGGCTTAATAGCTCCTAATGCATCATGGCCCAGTTTTTACAAGTTGATTATGAAGGCTTGCGCAGTTTAGAAAATCAAATGGCAGTCCTTACAACCATGGCTTATGTTAACTGAATAGGTAAATTACACTCTTTATAGCCGGGTAATACATATGACAATAAAATGCTAACAATTTACCTCTTCCCAGATGGGGCCAATATGACAACCTGTTCTGTGGCTGGGGACAAGCACAGACAATAACATGCGCTGGAGAGGAATGCTCCTGGTTCCCCCCTGCGGAGCTACATCAGCTCAGAACACCTCCGAAAACACTGTTGTTGCTTACCAGCATGCGTCCAGGAGTTGCATTAAGAAAAAAAAATTAATAAAAAAGGCCTAAATATACTATTCTTTGGTAATATGTGAAATATATGAAATATCACATACAATATATGATGAAATATAAGCACATTGAAACCAAAGCATGCAAGACTGGAAGGCTGTGATTTTAATAACCAATATAAACTAACCAGCTCTTGACCATAATCCACCCTTTACCTCAAATGGCCTCAAGATAATCCTAAATGGAGTCCCAGTCAAGATGAGTTCCCCTTCCACTTTGCAAATTAATACACTTCTCAATTGTAAAATATATTCCCATAATACAAAAGCTGAATGGTACCTGTGAAAATCCCTGCGTTTCTGAATGTAATATAAATATATCTAATGTGCCAAAAAGAAAGCCAACACATTCCTCCCCATATACTGTCAAATGGAAGAGTGGGAAGGACACTAAATGCAGACCTCAAGATCAGCACTCCAGATTCTATATTTTATTTTTATAAACCATGCAAGTGGGACAAACTCTGATTATAATGCACTAATAAAAAATTCTGCTGGCAAAGGTTTACTGTTGGAATAAAATTGCCACATCTCCTGCCAGACGTGCAGTCTGGTGTTAGGGCTGTGATGCAGGAGAGTATGTGTGTGGCAAAGATGGATCTGTCATAGGTCCAAGACCCTTAGGTATTTTCACAAAATAAGTTAACACCTGTGCTTTAAGCTCTACTACCACAGAGTCAGGGGACTTCAGCTGGAGTTTCTTAGCTCACTCTGGAGTTACACTCTCTTTGCTTTTCAAGGGCATGCAGTCCATGTAAATACCTCGCATTTTCCATCTGCACTTGCTTTGAGTCATGCCGGCTTCACTGCTGCAGCAATAACATTACGTCGGGTGACACCAACATCAAGTAAATAGAAAAGCACTTTTCCTTTCTCTGAGTTCCATTCCTGGTCTTCAGATAAATTAATATCTGCAACTGTTCCAAACAAATAACTTCCAAGCAGACTGGTACATTTTTCAATATCTCTGTTTCAATATTTCATTATGTTGTTTGAAAGTCTGACACACCCATTAAACAAAATGTTATTAGCAAAAGTAAAACGTGTGAACACATTGTTTCTTTTTATTAATTATTTCTACAGCACTATTGGGGTGTTTAGAAACAGAGAATAATAAGTAGATTTTTGTCCATACCCATCCAGTCAACAACAGGCTTAAAGAATTCAACAGGATTTTTGTCTTTTGTTTTTCACTGTGTATGCAGAAAAATAAAGATTACTTCTTCCCATCATGTCACTGGAAGAGAGTCACAAGAGGGGTATAAAGATTTAAACATACCTATATCAAAAACACCACCGAGGATACAGTGAGAATTTTGTGGGGGAAAAAAAAATTACTTAGGAAAATTACTCAGTTGGAATATGACTGTGGACATGATTTTTTATTCTTTGCCAAAAAAAAACATGAATTCTTCAGTACTCAGTTAAGTTTGCCGCCTTTATGGCATTTCTACTAGATGCCTCCACAGCACATATATTTTTAATGGGATACTAGGAAATTGGCTTAGAACTGCCTCAAAAGACAGGAGGGTTCCAGTGTTGACTTGAACACACAGGCAAAAGGCTTGACTCAGCCACTTGAGTTGGATTCAGCAGCAGGCTCTAAGACGTATTTGTGTGTGTGTACGTATATATATAAACATATATTGAAGCATGAAGCATATATACACATACATGGAAATATTCTTCCCATATTTTGATAGTTCTTCAATGAGGCAGAACTTCTATCCTGTGCGGGTGCCAGAGCCCTGGCACAGGCTGCCCAGAGAGGCTGTGCAGGCTCCTTCTCTGGAGATCTCCCAAACCCGCCTGGCTGCCGCCCTGTGCCCCGTGCTCTGGGTGTCCCTGCGTGTGCAGGGGGGTTGGACTAGATGATCTCTAGGGGTCCCTTCCAACCTCAACCATTCTGTGTTTCTGTGGGATATCCAATATTTGACTATACCCCAAATTCTGTAATGAATAAAAGCAGAAGGAGACTTAGGCTATAAGAATCCTAAGGGATATGCTTCTTTTCAGTAAATGGCCCAAAGCTCCTTCAAGTATTCCTTGCAGGGCAAGACATTAACTACAATGCCAGTGTTTGCCAGGTCTTTGTCATATTAATTAATTACTTAATTGATTAATACCTTCTGGATACTTGATGTGAATAGTTCGATTATCCTGGACCCTGTTTTGCAAGAAAAGAGTGTCGAAGTCCGGCTATACACCTTGTGGCAGCATAAATAACTCCTCTTGAGTTTTCTATGTTTAGCTGGGGCCACAAATAAAGCAAAGAAAGGCCCTATCTTTTCAAATTCAGCCACTTTGGACTGAGCATAGAGACTGTAGCCTTTACCTACTCTGTCTCTTCCTTGGCCGCCCTCCTGCCCTCTTAGCTGAGTCCAGCCAGGCCTCGTCCCAGAGACCTCTGAGCAAGGGGCTTCATTGCACAGCTGCAAATCTTCCCCATCATTTAGTGCAATGCTTTGATTTTGTTCTGTGAACTTGGCAGCTGAGAGTGGCGGACTTCTCTGAGAAACAACTTTTTTAACCGCTCAGAACTCTCAGATTTTTAAGTGTACGTAAATTCTGCTTTGGGAATAGGGAACAGGTCTGTACCTTATTAGAAGGTACAATCACTTTCCTTATTCTTTTTCAGCAGGTGCTCCAAGAAAAGAGTTTGATGTTTTATTAATGGAAAATTTGAATGATGTTTTAAAAGGCGTTTTACAGGTATCTGTTTTTCAGGTGTATGACATCACGACAATCTCTTTGCATAAGTGGAAGCACTAAAACAGTCCAATCTCCAAATTGTTCTTCCAGCACACAATCTTCTACATTTTCAATGCATTAGATCAATGTAAGCTCTCAGTACATGATATGCTGTATATTTTAAACACCATAAAATCACTTCTTTCATAGTCAGATCAGATGGCTTTACAGAACTCCAATCTAGTGGAAAAGTACAGTGAATCTAAAACAAATACTGAAGTCTGGCCAAGGACTTATTTATTCTATCTATCCAATTTCTGAAAATGGAAATTTTATAAGCTTTTTTTGCTGGATATGTTTGAGGTGCTTTTAAATACAAAAGGGGCAAGGGAGTTAAGATAGGGTACAATAAGTTTTGATTTTAAAGGAAGAAAACTAAGCTTATCATATCTAATTTGAAATATTTTTTCTAACAGCTCATAGAATGAATTAGTATTCTTCCACTGAAACATAATAATATCAGGATTATAGAGTACAACATTCTGCCTCAATATATTTTTTTCCCCCAGATATTCTGTATAATTTATTTTCTCTTTATTGTTTAGCTGATATATAAATTTATTTTTTTGTTCATTTTCTGAAAGGTTTTATAAGATTAATTAAAAAATATGGACCTGAAGCTGAAAAAGGAGTGAGGAGGGACAAAAAAGTTTGAGATGATTTATGGCCATGAAATATAAAGATTTTCATGGCAAAGGGTCATTTTATTTATCCCTTCTTTTGACATTCAACAGAGTGGAATTGTACACATTTTTAAAATAAGGACTTTAACTCGTGATCTCAAGAAAAATCACTAAGTCACAGATTAATGTCTCTTCATAAGTCCTACAGAAAATTACTGCACAGCCTAAGTGTTGATTGATATAAGTGATTGATTGAAGAACAGTAGCTCACACTAACAAATGCAGATATTAAATTAAAAATGAAGTAGAAATCAGTGTACCACAGAATTTTCTAGTTGAATCTCCTTTACCTGCAGTGATACCTTAAGTAGCAGGGAAGACCTAGTTAAAGGAAAATAAATATTTTGTCTGCATTCATCTTTTAAATAAATATACAAATACCACAATATATTATCTCTTAAGTGAAAATGTGGTTAACTGTTTTTTTTTCTTCTGTCTCAGTGAGCCTAAGCTCTTTTCTGCAGGAAGTTCAAGCTTGTTTCATAAAGATAGAGCCACAGGACTATAAAACAGATCCTCAGAAGGAAGGCCTGTTATCATTTTCTTTCAGTGCAAAGCATGTGTCCTACATAATGATAAAGAATCCAAGAGATCCCTAGCATAGTTATTCCAATGTAAATTAACTTTTCTCTTGTAATATTTGTCTGAATGTGTACAGCTTTGAGTTTTCAAACACTGAATTTCAATACACTTTATTCTACCAGATTACAGAACCTCCTTTAACCAGAAATATCTTCTTTCCACAGGTATTCATAGATCACAGTCAAATCATCTCTACTCTCTCCCACATGAAATAAATGGGCTTAGCTTGTTAGTCTCATTATAAAGCAAGCTCTCAAGGTCTTGAAACATAGCACAAAGTACAAACTTTTTATAGACTCCATCACAGGATGAACACTGTGTTTCATTTACTTCTTTCCCAACGCCGCTAACATTCAATGTGCTTATATCAGAGGCATAATAATCAGCCAGTGGGGTTAAACACCACTGTGAGCAGAGATGATTTGCAGGAAGGTTCTCATGTACAAACCGTCAAAACCCCTGCTTTAGTCCCAAGAGGCCACGGTGTGTTCTCCTTGTATTATTTCACTGTGATGCTTCACTCATTAATGCAGTGTAAATCCTCCCTGGAAAATATTTAGGTTTTATTTTTCATTTAGAAATGAGTATAACAGCTACTCTCACTAAAATGTTAAGGGAAAGAAAACACTAACTACTACCACAGAAATTACTAAAGATACGTCCTCTAGAAACATCTAAATGATCGATTAGACATATACACATTATATAGAGTATATATACCTACATTTACACATATTACATAATTCAAAAAAGACTATGTCGTTTTTGAAGCAAAACAATATTTCCTATTTCCTAAATTCCTATTAATACTTACATAAAAATCCAAACAGGATAACTTTGCAAAATCAATGTTTGTTATAAAAGCAAAGTTGGTAGGCAGAGTCAGCGAAATGTGATAAGATCCTTGGGAAAATATCTAGCACAATAATAAATGAAAATAGTTTTATCATTTGGTATACATATTAGAAATATTTCTCTATAGATGATAAGTGTGACTAGAATAGCATCCATTTAAAAGGAATTACATTACTGGTTCATGTGTGATGGCTATTGTGAGACTGATATTAGAGTAGTGCTATCTGCAATTTACCTTTTTTTAACTAATAGCTCTTTGTTTTCTACATGGATCCTTTTAAAATCTCTCATATGCTTTTAAGATATCACTTACCATTTAATCACTTCCCACTTATTTTTCACTCCCTATGCTCTTCAGACCTTAGATACATTACGATTTTTTGCGTATATATATTTGAGCATGTGCGCAGGCTCTGTTTCTTACTGGATCTGCCTTGACAGATATATAACATTGGACTGTACTATTCACACAGTGGATTATTAGAAAAGCCAGCTTATTTGTAGGATCTCTTTTCATCTGTTATGTCCCATACCAAAGGCAGCCACAGACCTGCTGGGATTTATAAAGTGGGCAAATTCGTCTCTGGACACCCTTGTGATGGTCAAACTACCGGCTCAGGGCTGACCTAAAAAAAAAAAAAGACTGTTGTATTTCAAACCATGCCAGAGCAGCATCTAACCAACTTGGAATTAGAGGATGTACTCCAAAGAGAGCTGTGGGTCACTGCTTAAAAGGACCATTGACATTTTGCCACTTTAGATCATTTTCTGTGTGTACTTAACTGCTGTGTTAAACCGGCTTCTTAAAAGCTATGACTGCTGTAAACCTTTCAATTGTATTGAAAAGAAGAAAGAGGTTTCTTTTGCAATACTATTAGTATTGTTAATATAAAAGCAGATGAAACTATTATCCGCTTTGCAAAGACATATTATTCACAGGATATAAAATACTTCTGAACATGCAAGAAGGAAAGGTGGTTTACTGACTCTCTGGAATATAGATTCTGTTGTGGGGTATAGTAAATGCCTTATGATGAACGTGAAAGTTTCCATTAAATTTGAGCAGCAGAACTTTCAAAAACAGTGCTTCTCTGGGGCAGAAGGCAACCTCTGCAAGGAGACAGCAGGCTGGCTGTGAAGGAACTGGGTGAAAGCAGCACTGCAGAGCTCATTTGTCCCTATCACTGCAATCAGAATTACACCAGATATACTCTTTCATAACAGAGTTCAGGAAATCACAAATATTCAAATGGCTTCAACTCGTTTTCCCCTCTCTGCCTCTCAAGATACACTCTCTTAGGTATAAAATGAGCAGCCTAAATAGACCTTTTTCCAAAGTGCAAACAAAATTCCAATCCCAGCAGCCATGCCTTTGCCCAAATTCTGCATAATTCCTTTGTATTTTGTAAGTCAGGTGGGAATGAACTATGGACAAAAGAAGCATTTCAAATAACTCTTCTCTCAGTAATCATTAAATTGTACTGCTTGACAAGAAAGAGTTGTCAGAGAAAACAATCCTGCCTTACATACCTTCAAAACCAAAATTCAGGATACCTGGAAAAAATAAAAAAAAAAAAAAAAAAAAAAAAAAAAAAAAAATAAAAAAAAAAATTTTTTTTTTTTTTTTTTTTTTTTTTGGCAAACCTTGTTATGCAGTGTTCTAGGCAATTACTGGAATATCTAACAACTTTCCACTGCGCAGGCTTACACATAAACAAATTAATATATATATAAATTCATATGCATACATGCAGCATATAAATGCTGCATATCATGTGCATTCGCATTGTATATTAAAATCTACCTGAGCAACTCAGTACAACTCTAATAGAAGTCTATGTAAGAGAAGCAAAGTCATTATCTGCAATGTCATTATTTCTAGGAAAGCTAGAAAGCATTTTGCAATATGGAAAGGTAGGAGTAGTTACATAAATGCACCAAATGTACAAACACATGCACAAACATACACACAAATAACAAAACTGCTGCATACATTTTATTCATGACCAAGCACACAGAAAAGCAGTATTTGAGCTTTTTTGGGTTTTCAAGTTATTCACACTTTTTAAATTTTTATGCACTAGCCGCCCCAGCGCTGTTGCTTCACAGTTCTGCTTGGTATGAACTGGTGAGCGAATGCAGAGTGGCCATCTGCTACCTTCCGAGCTGCTGAGATGATCTTCGTTAGCACACTAATCACAGGCAGTCTTCCTTGCCTGGGCTCAAAGAGGCATTATCGAATATTTATCAGCACCTTCTTCCCTTCCTTCCTGCCCTTGGTCCTTTCTCTTCTTTTTGACTTTCCTTACAACGAAAGGGCTCCTGCAGCCCATTTGTTACCAGGCTTCGCAACCCATTCCTCTTTACTAAGAGGTAACCAGAGATATTAATGGCAATATCAATGAGCTGTATGCAAACTGTCAGATGCCTTTGATATTAAAATAGGAAAGGGGTATACATGTTCCCCCTTCAATTTCAAGAAATACGGAAGGAAAACGTTACTTGCAAACTCAGGAAGAAGAAGAAATCTATAGCCAAGTCCAGTCAGCAATGACTCTATATATTTGAACTTTTGCAAAAGCAAAGTAAACAACCCTAACATTTTCAGAAATACAGGTGTTATAAGAAAAATGTATTTAAAGGCACATTTAAAGGCATAAGAGTTTACTTTTAGGGTAACCTTGCCTAGGGGTAACTTGGGCAAGCCCTTCTGACCAAATGCCACTCTATGTGCTTATAACACCAGTACTTAAGAGCCGTCATTAAAATGGAATTTTGGTCATTAGTGGAAGCAAACATTCTTAATGCTATTGCATATACTACCATACGTATAAGAACTGCAGAGGAAAAACAGTGCCCGTTCTTAAAGTCTGATCAGACATCACAAGGCCATCCAATTTCACACAGACGGTGAGAAGAAGAAATACCACTGGAAAAAAAAAGCACCATTTTCCATAAGATTAGAAGCATTTGCTAGAGTATTTTGAAATTACTTTGGATCATACAAGGTAGAAGTGGCTTCATGTATAAGCAACTAAACTGATTTTTTTTTTTTTAATGCTTGTCTGAGTAGCTCAAAATAAAGCACAGGCACAGGGAGAAGTTAAAGTTGTTGGGCCTTTTTAAGATTACCATTGACACTAAAACTAATTGCCTATGCCTCAGCCATTTTAAGATGCTTCCTCTATCAGGAAAAGGAAAATATCCAGCCATTTATCTCATCTGCAGTGTAAATGCCCTATGTAAATTAAAATATTGATCCTTATTTATGGTTGGTTCAGCATTCCTCATTCCACCTAGAATTTCACATGGAAACAGAAGTTGCCCTATAAGTAAGATACCTGCAGCCTGCAAACACATTAAGATGGTTATAAAGTTGACATTTTATTCCTTTCTGTGCATTTCAAAGATTTTTACTTCTTGAGTTTCAGATTTGACGCTATCTTCTTTGGAGCTTTTTAATACCATTTTCTATGTTTGAAAGTTCAGGATGGAAAGGAATCAGGAAAGTGGGTTCCCAGACTGTTCAGTATGTCTATTACCAAATTCATGACAGATAAGGGTTTTTTTGTTGTTTTGGTTTTTTAATTAAACTCACATAAAAGAACAGGTAGCCCTGAAGCTGACATATTTGAGGCCACAAGATGACCTTTATCATGATTGTTCAAAGAAAACTTGGGTAAACTTTGGATAAAAATATTTAAATCAGATGTGTTAGGAAAGTTCATTGTAGCTGACTAACCACAGAACTTACACGTAAACAGCATAAAGGGTATATGCTGCAATCAAGCTTTAAAAAACAATACAAAAAACCACCTTCTACTAGGAAGAAGTAAAATCGCCATCTCTAAAATGTTCCTCTTTGAGCTGCTGCTGACATATATATCTCTTTATGTCAATTAAGAGATCTGAGAACTGACTGGTTCTGAATAAGATGTTGGCATGTGTCCTGTTTGCTCAGATAGAAGATCAAGGATAAATATAAATGCTGCCTCCAGACAGAAGGGTCGAAGCCCTAGACTTCCAAGAGCTTGGAGATCCTAAGACTG
Organism: Nothocercus julius; assembly: GCA_013398735.1. NCBI lineage: Eukaryota > Metazoa > Chordata > Aves > Tinamiformes > Tinamidae > Nothocercus > Nothocercus julius. The sequence goes on along the minus strand of VZSV01000006.1, from coordinate 8,329,444 downwards.
CCTCACAGAAGGAGTAAAGATTTGATGTATAGACATAGTAACCAATGACGATTGGACACCCAAAATCTCATGTTAGATGATTGCTCTAAAAACCACCGTCTGCATTGCTTGCAGCAAGCGGAGTCTGCCCTCAAACTCAGGAAGAAATTGTCCTTGGGCAGGAGAAACAATTGTCACATTTTCTGAGAAAGAGAAAGAAGGACAAAATTAGAAGACTCATGTGGGTAAGCTTGCTTCATTACAGAGAAAATTCAATGTCAATTCATGTTACAAGTGCATCAGAAGTGAGCTGATGAAAACTGTCTTCACCTAATCATTCACCTCATGCTGGATTTTCTGCAGTCCTCATCTTCAGTGGGATGTATTATGCAGAAACACCATCCATGTAAGAAAACTAGGAGAGCACAGTGATTCATAGCATCCAGCAGCACATAATGTATTCTGCCATTGCTTAGCTGATGTTCTGATCTTTCAGACTGCTTGGAAAAGTGACTAACTAATTACCACTAGCCTTCTCAAAACAATGTTGTTCAAGAATTTGAAGCTTGGTCGTATTCTTAAAAATGACTTAAGGGTCTAAAGTAACAACATAAAACTGTAATTCATTACTCTGACAGAGCTTGATTTTGTGCTAACCAGTATTCAGGCAACTCAACTACATTTATTCAGAAAGGTTTAAAAGAAGGTGAAGAGGAAGATTCATAAAGGATTTGCTTCGCTTTTCTAATTGAAAATTTCGATGCAGTTAATACTTTTCACTTCTCCTTGTCCACTCTAATCTTATTTATTGTGCCTCTGACACCTTCCATTATCCTTGCCCTGACTCGTTGTTTTAGATGAAACAGTTCTACTGCTCTAGCACTGAAAATGATATTATGTCTGTGCTATCAGTGGCAACTTCCTGTGTCTTTATATACACAAATTAAAGAGTGGATTATCATTAATTATGCACGACAATTTTTCCTGGCAACGGTCTGAAAGTGACAAAACATTTGCTTTTGTCATAGTTCTATTAAGTGAACCCAAACTGAGCTACTAAGATTTATGACACTTTACTGTGTTTTTAATTTGCAACACAGGGTCAGGATCGTGACAGTGATTTTATTTTATTTTGCACTTTATTTTCAGTGATCCTTGTAAGGATGTTAATTAAATTGCTTCAACTAAACCATTTTTATTGTGCTAACAACTTGTATTTATTGCATATTAAGGAGAAATTTCTTGTTAGCATTCCTTAATTTTTGCAACAGTTCAGTTTCATAGTGGAAGAAGCCTCTGCACTAGAAAACATGACTGCTTTAATCACAGTGATATTGAATCAATTCTTCCTTAAAAAAGAAAATGAATTTTCTAGCACATTCAAAGGATAGTTAAGGGAAAAAGATAAGCATATGGAGTTTGTGCAGGTGCCTATCAATTGTGGGCATGGAGAATACATTTCCATTTTGGAAGAAACTGCTGGAGGATTTTCTATCCCAAACAGCTGTTGGAAAAGCCTTCCCTGCTGTCTGAAAGCCAGAGTAAAACATAACAAAAAATGCCACGAATGAATCTGTAGTATAAATAGTTAAATTAGTTGCTAATATCAAGAATATGATCAAACACAGAATCTAGGAGTGAGGGGCCATACTTTATATATGTGTATATTATATATATATATATGCGTACTATATACAGGGATGAAGTTCATCAGTTTTACAGTAAGTCAATAAGCGAACACAAAAGAGTTGCAAAATGAGATTTGCAAAAAACTAATCACAGAAAAGTGATGTTGACCCCGAACTTGTTCCCAGACCACTGCTATCAGAAGTCTATGTTCCACCCATGTCCAGCACTGACCATGTGGTGAAAGCCTGGGCGGGAGCAACTTCAGCATCAGGCAGGTTTGGGGACACAACATGATGTCACTCAGAGTCTGCGCTGCACCCACAGGAGCCAGGACTCCTCCAGGGCATCATCCCCGGTGCTGCGGGAAAGGGGGCAAAACACAGCCCTGCTTGTCCCCGAGGCCGCCTGGAGCAGTGGGCAGGAGTGTGCACGGTCTGCAGATCCCCCCTGCTCCCACTATGGGAATATTGTGGGGAGGAGAAATGCAAAACCACGGGTGTTTCTCAACCTGCTCCCGTGCTCATTCTTACACTAGCCTGAGTTTTACAAAGAGGACTTGGTGAAGCTGATGAATGCTAGGTTAATCGGAGCTTGAATTATTTATACAGACATTATACATGGTGTAGCTGCATTAATACATATATATATTTAATCAGTGCAATTACTGATGTGATTGTATACATATATAATTATGTATAATATATAACTGCATTATTATGTAAGTATTAACACAATTATGCCAACAGTGAAAATGCATATAATATAAATATTAACATGGAGAAGTTGACAAAAATATCAGAGAATTTACTTTAAAGAATTTCATACTTTCCATTTTTATATATGACTGTATGAAATATAGGCTTATGCATCTTATTGAGGAAAAAAAAGCACATTCAGACCAGAATTTAAATGTTTTTCTGAGATAATATCTTTAATCGCTTGCTTAAATTTCAGCATGCGGGTTACTTCCAGCTGACAAAAAGACCGTAAGTCCTTCTGTTTGACCTGTGACTGCTTGCTGTCTCCAGTGGCTCTTATGTCTAAGCCATAATTAGACGGGCAAGAGGTGTTAATTACGTAGTGCTATAAATTAAGAAGTGTAGGTACAACCAAAAAACAAGGTTAAATACATAATCCAGGAACAGAGTAATCGTGTTTGTGCGTGTTCCATATGGATCAGATACCATATGATATGACCTAAAAAGGGGGGAGAATAAACATTAAGTCATTTTCATCTTTCCCTCTCCTTTATGCTGCACTTACATCTGTCAGAATGAAATATATGTAATATACTTTCAATTTGATACTCAAAAGTCAATGAATGTCCCTGAATCATCTGACCTCTCACCTTAGAGCCTTACTTCTGCCTGCTGACGAAATGAGGGAAAACATTCCCAGCTGCTGGATTCTGCAGTTGTTAATAACCTCAGTGCTGCATACAGTACTAGGAGCTGTCCAATATCTACAAGTGTGTTTAACAAATTCTTTACCCTCTGCATACTCCCTACTATCTTAATTTCATATTTTCTATTGGTACTTTCAAGTTATTCTGTCATTTTTGCTTTCAGCACTTGAGGGCTAGAAATAGAATAATACATTTTAAAAAGTGCATAAGGGTTTTGCAAAATGGGCAGATGCTAGCCAATGGTCTTTGGCACTGAGCGCTCCTTTTTCCACTGAGCTACAAAATTCTACCTATATTCTGCTGTTTATAGAAATGTAATGCACTTTCCTTTTTTTTTTTTTTTTTCCCTCCCACAGCAATAGTAATTTTACTTTGATCTCATAGCAGCCAAACTATTAAATGTAAGCATGCTCATAAGCAAGGTACAAGGCAGGCAGAGCCTATGATTTCTAGTAGAAGGTCATAACCCAGATTTTTTTTAAATAACTATTACAATGAGGAACTGAGTATAGCCACAAAAGGAATAGTTATAATTTATGCCTGACTTACTTCAGCAGAATATAGTTTATTTATAAACTGCTTATGGCAAACTCTGTATGCCCCTGTTCTATGCATGTGCTGAACTGTCTTCTGGTAAATTATTTAAATTACACCTAGCAGTAATTCCTGAGGACTTTCATACTTCATTTTCTCTATTAATGTAACAGGGAAAAGCTGCTTTGCAAGGATTGCTCTAAATTCCCAGAGTGTGAGTTCCAAACTCTGTATGTGTTGCATTATGCCTGTCAAAAAACTTGTCTTCTCCTGAAATTTATTACTGAAGTCTCTCCACTAGAACTACTCATTGAAGCCTTACGGAAAGCTCATACATGATTTAAGAAGCTAACAGCACTGAAAGAAATAGGTCAGGTAAAAAAACCCTGAATTTAAGCTACCTTCACTTATTACTTATGCAAGATTATGCATAATTTAGCACACTGCTGAATATGCAAGGCTAGAATAATTGTTTACCAAAATATTTACTCAGTGTTCGTACCTGTGTTTTAGTGAGATAAGGTGATTTCTCCGCCCTTGCTAATCACTTTAGAATTAGAAAAGGATTAAATAAGTTTTTGATTATGCTGATAACTGCATGACATTATATGTAAACAAAACTCATGTTTAACAACCTTTTTCACAGAGGATACCTGGAACACCAGACACATCAGGTTGCTGAGAGTGGGAAGTTTAACCTCTTTAAGAGGGCTTCTTCTCTTCGGTATTCTCTGCCTAGCCCTTCCAAACACCAGTGTGATAGGACGTAACAGTCCTGTCACTGGCATCAAAAATGCAAGAGTTCTCCCAATTAAACAAACAAACAAACAAACGGGAAGGATAAGGGGCAGAAGGGTCCATTAAGGGTTTATCTGTAGTGTCTCAAGTGTCAAAAGAGTCCTTGAAAATGAACCTGGGTTAAAATAAATAAATAAATAAATAAGCGCTATTTTAGCTGTGTGCTGGAGAAAAATGTATATTATTCAAAAATAATGTACAGTATGTGAACATGGCTAATCATGACAAAAGTGATAGCTTATTAAAGTCTCTACAGACCTTCCCTTCATGTGAAAGTAAAATCAGAAAGGTAGACACGGAAGTTAAAATAATTATTTTATGGATAATGTACGTCACGAATCTGATAGCTTTGTAGTTTGAAAGTTGAGGAAACATTTTATTAATCCAGTTCCCATGCACGATCCTACATGATTACATTTCTACCACCTCACGTTATTATACATGCCATCTTTAAATCAAATCACGGATATGATTCTCTCATCTACCCAACTCATGACACCTGGAGTATAGCTACAAAAACTGACACTCTTTCTGTGATCAGAAAGCAAAATGGTACAAGGCTGAGCAAATAGTCTGAAAGAACGTCAATAAAGAGGATTTCCATCCGGGAAGGATCTCCCTGATATATTTTACACTACCACAGAAAATATAGTGCTGCTTGTAACAGAATGAAATTATCAGGCTGACTGTATATCCCAGACTACTAGTTTCTTCAATATAGACATAGCTTTAACTTGAAATTTGCTTGGAAAGCTGAAGGCAAGCCATAGGATTTATCTCTTCAGATAGTCATTCTGTTAAGACAGTTATGATGCCCAAATAAAAACGTTTGGTTAAATCTTTCATTTAGTTCTACTTAAAAGTTTCAGAAGGACTAATTTGACTTGAAAACAAAAGCAAAAGAGTAGGCCCTTTCTGGATTTAAACACCCCAAAAATGCCGATGGCAAACAAACAACAAAAGTCAACAAATATATCCAACTCATGTCTGTATGCAGTCAGTAAGCTTATTCATGTTATGTCCCTTTAAATTCTTTAAAGATGAATTAAATGTATAGGATAACTTTCATTTCTGCTTTACCAGTGTCAGTATTTAAAGTTAAAATGTATGCAATACCATCAATCCAATTAGGAAAGTTCATTTTAACTCTTTGGCTAGACAGAAGACTGTTCTCATAAGAGTGACTCAAAGAGAGACCCGATTAAGGCAAGAAACTGTGCAAGTTAGAGGCTGAATCAAATGTGTGTTTTAAGGTTGAAAGTCAGCAAAAGAAACAGAGCCACAAAAGAACAGAAACAGTGCTTTGAGCCATACCAAACAGCCTAGGTGAGAGGCAGAATACACCTCACTTACTGAGAAGTCAGCAAGAATTCACCCTTTGCTGAAATGATAATATCTTAGCTTGAATTATGACGGAAACACTGTCTTCATCCTTAACTCAGATGACCACCACCAAACAGTAATAACGAAAAAATTCAAACAATCTTAAATGAAAGATAATTTCAAAGATAATGCTTGGACATGTGAAAAAAGGAAAATTATATATTCACAGGGCCCTGGGAAGACTGGAGGGAAGTTATCTTTCCTATCAACAACGAAATCACTGGCATAATCCTCATTCTTCTAAAAACATCCATGCAAATACTGGTCATAATCCTGCGGACACTCCTTTAAGCAGCAGAGCTGAAGTTCTTTCCATATTCCTGGTATGAAATTATGCAACATAAATGAACATTTGGATGTAGTCATGTATGAAGCCATTCAATGACTGGCAATGTTCTCACTTTAAGAAGCTATTTCTTGCTCCCTGTTGCCAAACCGAGCTGCTGACAAGTCTTCCTTACAGTCTTTGAAAGGGAGAGGAAATCAATTTACTTTAAAATAGCGTGGCCTTAGGAAAAAAAAAAAATTAATAAACCCAGAAACACTGTTGCATGCATAGTATGGATTCACTTGGCTTGAAACTGCATAAACACTTTCTCTCGCAGCTTGTGTCAGTTCTGGTCTGCTGGGTGAAGAGTGGGAGAACATGATTTACAAGTGCCTGAGAGAAGACAGTGGTGACGATTACATTTCTTACAGCGCCTGACTAGAAAACAGTGCTTCTCCTTGTCTCCCTCCCCTGCCCCAAATCCGAAAGTGAGTTAAAGTACCTCAAGATATCCTTTGCCCTGCTGCCTTTCACCTGCAATTTCACCCTCAAGGTTAGAAGTGTATGAGAGCTGCCTTCCAGATCCAGGGGCACCCTTGCTTTCCTGCTCTAGAGAGCTAGGCAAAATACGATCTAAAGAGCTCTCGAAAACCTGAGGAAAAATCAGATACACTTTTATGAGATCATGAACAAGTTAACAAAGGGATTCTGCACAAGTGTAAAATCAGGACATTACTTCTGGTGACCTTATAGTTATGAATTAATTCCTCATATCTATCTTTGCACTATTTAGGTGTGTATGTGTGTGTGTGTGTATGTTCTGATCTTTAAGCATTAATAGAGTGGATCTGAAGCTTGAAAAGGGGGTTAATGGACGATAATAGAAACAAAGCAAACAAGCTAATAGAGTTTGGGGCAGAAAACTGGAGGGCAATCTTATTCTTGCTTTTCATTTTGGCAGCATTTCCAAGTCTTGAGGAGGGTAAAAACACATATGAGTGTACGTGTGTGTGTTTGTGTGTGTGTGTGCTCAGAGTCCTTGTTCTGCTTATTCTAGCTGATTCTAGACACAGGAAACAAAACACAGAAGGAATTAAGGGAAATAAAATGCTGAGAGAAACTGGGATCTGGGTCTAAATTTTTGCAATGTCCTTTTGAAATTATGAATGTGTTTCTTATGCAAAGTGATGATCTATATGCTCTACTTACTCTTAACTCAATAGCTAAATGTAGTCCTGGTCAAACATAAACACAAAACTCCATCATGAACCTACTGCCATTAATGTCATGATATTTGTCAGATCCAAATAATAAGTAGCAATCTATAGAATGAAGAAGTCAGTTATGACTTCTGCTGATTCTATAAATGTACTTCATTTATCCCACTTTTTCTCCAGCTATCTGGAGATATTCTTATCCAGCTAAGGGTGGCTATTTTGCCCAGCAACAAGTAGATGTAGGCAGCAACAGAAACAAAACTGAGTCCAGAAATTTATATAAGGTCTTATATCAAAAATAATTAATTGCCTGGTATGTTATATAAAGTATTCACTTTGCCGTCATCTTTGGAAGGGGAGCTCTTCAGTTTGGTGCCTTAACGAATGTATGCACATCACAGCTGCAGCCTTTCCTAAACATTTCTCATTTGATGACTCACATTATAACTTTAGCTTTAATTTTAACATAACTTGAGGACTGACCTTTATTATATTAATGCTTAGGCTTCCACAGTATTCCTGTCTTTTGACTGTAACCTTGGCTAGCTCAGAGTAGCTTAACCCTTCAGGTTCTGGACAAATTATCTGGAGACCTACTCAATTGACTTGATAGTGGAATGTATTGCAATGATCATCTCTGTATGATATTATCATAATCTTCCAGGAGTAGTTATTCCACTAAGCAACATTTTCCAATGAAGACTTAGGCTGATCTATTACTACTCTTCTCTTTGTATAAAAGAAAAAGGTTACCAAAACATGAATATATATATATATATATATATATTTAAAACTGGGATGTTTACCATTGGAAGGCAGTAAATAGTAGACTCTGCTATTGCGCTTTTCCCTGAAAGAGAAAGTACTCCTTGAGATTGTAACTTCCATAGGGACATAGTTATTTTTAAAAGGCCCTTTTCCAGCACTTACTGGAGTGGGGGATAGGGAGAAATGCAATGTTCGAAGCCCACAGCTCATGTGTTGCCCCTTTTCTGTTCAGCTTTGTTTCATTATACTGTAAATCACAACGATCACAATAGTTCCTCCTGATTGGGAGGATTGCTTGCTATGTAAAAGGCACCATAAATCAAAAGAGGGCGATGCCTTCCGTGTTAACTTAGCTTTTCTTTTCTGGATAAAATCACTTTAGAAAGAAGGAAAATAAATGTTTTGCTTAAAATGCTAGTAATTAAACATATTTGCTCCTCAATCCTTAGAGAAGATGGAATATGATCATTATAAAGAAGCACTTAATTTTCTCTTTTAAACAGTGCTGCATCCAAAACAGAATTGCCTTATATTATACAGGCATTGCATTGGAATACTCCTGACCCCATGCAGTTACAGAGATCCGTGTTATCTCCTGCATCATACTGATGCCTTTATTTCCAAGTCACACTATCAGTAGTGGTCTGCTCAGCTTTTCACAATTAGGTCACAAGTTCAATCCAGGTCAAAGGCTATTGAATGACCTGGCTTAAATACAACACAGGTTTAGTACGCAGTTAAAGTACGCTAATAGTAAAGTACAGGATTTTTTTTTTTCTTTCACAATTTTTGCTCCTCATGAAAAAGTCATACAATCATATTAAATCTGCATCATCCACCTTTTGCTTCCATATTTCCATATTTAACATATTTACCTATTGAAATTAGTCTACTATATTGGTATCTTGTAAAGCAAAAGATTACTGGAATTACTAAACAGTTCATCACAGTGAGTAGGGGTTATTTTGAGGGATTAAACATACTATATCAAAGGCATTAAAAAGTTTTTGGTAAAATTTCACGGTATATATGAGTAACAATAAAAATAAAATACTGGAAAACATTACAGTACGTATTACATTTTTAGATAGTTAAAATATTCAAGATTAAAATTATATAGAGATATATAAAATATTTCATCTCATCTAGACTTCCTTTTTCATATTAGATGATTACATCTTCAAAAGTGACATTTTAGTTCAAAAGATTTGCAAAAGGCCCAAATAAGGAAGAATTCTGATATTTAAGATAATCCTTAACATTCTGATGCTCCCTACTTGAGTTTTCATCAGTCTACCAACCATGACGCATGAAAATAAAAAGATTTCAAGAGGGGGTGTATGATCAGGAAAATGTGGGACTATATAATATAAAACTATATCTACTATAGTATATTCTATTAAAAATGTGTATTTGCTGAAAGCAAAATGTTATTTTAGTGGAGCTTTACAGGAAACAAAATAAGCCAATAGGCTGATCGTTACCTGTATATTTACAAATGATTCTTCAGAAATAATTTTATCACTTGTTAAGGAGATCTCAATGTACTTCACTTCCCCAAGGTGTCATCATCAGGAGTCTCACTGTATTTCATTTTTCATTCTTGGTTTACTATCTACGCTCTGATAGCTGCTAACATAAATTTATGCCAATTATTTTAGGAACTTAACTGAGAAGCTTAAATTAGAAACTAGTTGCCCTAGACTATCCATCCAGTTGCCAAAGTGACTCAATCCATTTAGGACCTGAATGCTGCTTGTGTATTTGGTAAATGGATATTTCATATATGGCTATGGGGTTTTCTAAAGAATGCAAACTTCTACTCCCATAATTCCCATAACTAGAGAAAGTACAAGCATAATGCAAACAAATCTTACTTGAACAGACGTGAGCTATTTTGGGCCAAGAAGGCAATTTAATGATTCATTATACAAATAACTCTCTCGCTTTGTGTAAGATGACTGTACGGGTCCTGGAGCCACAGATTTGGAGCATCAGAGGAGGGAAACTTAATGGCCTTGCTCTCGGTTACTTCGGGTCTTCCACATTTCCTTCCATTTTACTGAATCTGCCATCACTCTCACTGATGTCACAGATACAGGCTTCTCTAAAAAATTATTTTACAGTGCATAGCCAAGACAATTTTGGTTTACAAAAAAGCTATCTAGATGTATTACTTTTACACAGTGTCAATTAAAGAATATATGTAGGGTTTTTTGTGCATTTGGAATTCAAATCAAGGAAAGAGAATTTAGATCAGTTGAAAAAGAAACTGGTAGAATTTTTCAAAGTTTTATCCAGGAAAAAATAATGCTTATTCTTCCTGACTTGCTGTTTTAGAAAAAGATGCTAAAGAACAGATGTTCATCCAGAATACATCTGATCTGCTCTTTGAAAAAAACAACCTACTAGGAAAATGTGATTTGAGAACATCATGCATGCTGAAAAAGCACATGATAATGCCAGCCTTCCTATGAAAAGGAGCTTCTTTGGGAGAGTCAGGGAAGGGTAGTATCATGCCCATGACACACAATTGGGAAAGAGCTGAAATGATTGCTCCCAAGCCCCTGAACAAAAATCCCTTCTGCTCTCAAGAAATGTTATGCTGCAAACTTTCAAAAGATGCAAAGCATAGAGACGGGTGATGTACAGGGCTTCCCTTACCTGAAAGGGGAAGCAGGTAGCACTAGCTAGCCCAACAGAGGGGGAGAGATCATATTGAGACATATCAATATCTACATTTCTTAGCCTCTTGTGCTGTGCTTGTTGCAGGGTGAGAAGTGGAGGAGCTCATAGACTTTCATTCCTTCTTCCCAGATGGAAGGGTCCAGAGGCCAGGGACCACCTTGTTCTATACTGAAACACAGAATACTGACAACCTAACTTCTGCAGTTTTGCTTTCGACCTTGGAGTCTGTACTGGAATAAATGTAAGCCAGCACTCAGAAGCAGAGGACTGATCAGACATGCCCACACCAAAGAGATTCACACAGCCAAAAAATTTCAAGGACTGAAGAAACAAGATGTCAAATCAGTTCCAAGATTCTGGAAATGTGTAAGATATAAAACTGTGGTTTTTTTTCTTGTTTTATTTTATTTTTACACACAGATAGGCTGCAAATAATACACAGGCATCTCTGATTCAAGGTACAGGGTTTTCTTAACTGCAACAGGATAATGCCTTTAACTCAAAGACCAAGACTTTTTCTAGTGAGCTTATTCAAGAAAACAGACAATAAAGCTACAGACTGACCAATCTAATTTTTGATGTTCATGAAGTAACTGAGATCCACATTTGGGTTGCTGCCTTTGGTCCAAAGAGGAAGTTAAAAAAAAAAAAAAATTAAAAAAATAAACCTTTTAGGACTAGAGGAAACAGCCACAAACTGAAGCACCAGAAGTTCCACAGGAACTTAAGGAAAAATTTCTTGACAGTGAGGGTGGCAGAGCCCTGGCACAGGCTGCCCAGGGAGGCTGTGGAGTCTCCTTCTCTGCAGATCTTCCAAACCCGCTTGGACGCAGTCCTGAGCCACCTGCTGTAGGTGACCCTGCGTGTGCAGGGGGGTTGGACTAGATAATCTCTAAAGGCCCTTTCCAACCTTAAGCATTCCATGATTCTATGATTTCTCAAGTTATATGTTTTATGGCAGAAGACCTACAATTTCACATGAGCTATGATTAAGATTGTATTCAGATTTACATTGGTTTGGCCTATACTATACAGAAGATATAACCCAATCCAGTTCTCTGGCCTGGCAACTAGAAGCCAGGTGGGATACCATTAGCTTCTCAAAAGACTTTTAATGTCTACATTCAGCCAACTGGATTGAACCTTAATTGCCTGTCTCTGAGATGGGTGAGTTTATGTTGCTGTCCCCCACGACTCTTTTCAAAATGGTAAAATAGCATCCAAATCTTACTAACCTCATGGCCAAGTTTTTGTCTGTTTATATGGAGACAGACTGATCAACTGTCTCATACCTCTTGTCAAATTCCCTCATTTCAGGATATATCAAACAAAATTAGAGCCTGGATGTTTTTCAAGTAAAAAGAAATGTTAAGGCTTAGGGAACAGCAAAGCAAGAGTCTGGGAAGAGTGCATTTTAAAGAATATAAATATATATCCCTATATATATAATGTGCCTTGAAATGTATGAAATGAAATCCATTTTAACTCCAGTCCTGTCCACATTAGCTCAAATCCCCATTATTAACATAGTCTTTAATGTCATTATTCACATGGTATTTCTGCAGTGAATTAGTTGCATGCAGTTATTTAGACAGAATTAGCATTACATATTGAAATATTCAGCAAAGAGTTGCCCAGTTACACCGGATGGTTGCTGGAGTAATATTTTCTGCCAGCATTTGTGGACACATATGAAATATGTCCTCTGTTTAAACAGATGTAAGTGATTGCAATTTAATGCTACTCAAGTATAACTAATTAAATAGTTTAATTAGCTAATAAGGCTTATATTGAAATGAGCAGTGCTTAATGAAAGGGACAGAAATGCTGAATACTGGATTTACGTTGCATTACACAGGACAAAGCTAGAAAAGAAGTTTCACTTTCCTAGTAAAGCAGTTACACAAACAAAAGGTTTTCTATTTTGTATTTTCTATAACCATATTTACTTTTTTGGTTCCTCTGTAGATGTAATGTCTGCGTGCATAAAGAATGTATAAGAACAGGTTAACTTGGCTGTAGCACAGACACATTGCTCACGTCATATTTGAAATGAAACAGTCAGGAATTTTGCTCTTTTCTCTTTAAGTAAACATGCACGTGGCTTCCCCCAGATAAACTATCCCAATAGGATGAGTCAGGTAATTAAGTGAGAATTCCTGCTTTCTCAGCTTTTAGACTTACAAAAGTTATTATGGGAGTAAATGCTGTGCTTTTTTTCCATGTGCTCAGCTGCAAGACCCTCATCTCTACCTGATCAGGATGTACTTTCACTTCAGTCCTTCTGTCCTCCTCCTGCTCTCCTAACTGTGGAAGTTTTAATAAGACGATAAGTCCTCTCTCTGCTTTAAGCAATAAGAGAATTCCCATAGATTTCAATGAAAAATAGCATTTGGACCTAAATACGGAGATATTTTGTCCTTCCCTCTTTGTCAAAGAAGTTATGAATGTATGCAAATTGTGTAATATGTACATCAAATCAGAGTTTTCCATTTCATTTCCCATAATGTCTAAAGAACATTTATTACTGCACATAACTAACATGAGAAGTGGTTGAAAAATTATATTAGGATAAAAAATAAGATTCTAAATAGGCTCCTGACTGGAAGATACTTCTCCTAAAAAAAAAAAAAAAAAAAAAAGGCATTTTTGTCCATGCTTTCTAAAGGTACAAGCAGTAAAACACAAGTCTATGACTCCCCAGATGGAAAGCGTATTCTCAGACAGAAGGTTCAATATCAGGCATACCAAAACCACTGTGCCAGATTGATACAGATAGAGCAAATCTGCTTTCACTTCATCCACTGTGTCATGCCCTGCCTGAGCATGTGGAGAGACTAAATGCCTTCAGCGGCCTGAGAACAGTCCTGGATTTCTTCATTATCAGAGGCGTGGACTAGAGAGCAGATATGAGTTTATACCATCCCAAGGATGTCCTGTTTTCAGCTCTTCTTTGAAAAGTCAATAAAAGGGAATTTGAGATTGTATTTTTCACTTTTTTTTTTTTTTNTTTTTTTTTATTATTGTTATGGCAATCAATGGCCAGGCTGTCATTCCAGGGACACTGAAATAATTAATCTGAGCACTATGTTAATTCACACAATTTGAGGGATGTATTTGTCACTCACCGTGCAAATGAGATCTATGAAAATGTACATAATCAACAATATAAATATTTTTTAAATATTGGCTAATCAGAAAGATTTGTGTCAGAAATTCAATCCACAACTTACAATTAATATCTTGTTTACCAATTCATGCTAAAATAAACACTAATTACAGCACATGTTTGCTTCATAAATGCTCTGGTTTAGGTTGTTAAGAAATGCTTTGTGTAACCTGATTGGGTTTTGTTTTCCAAATCAATTGCACGACTGCTTGGTCCCATAGAGAAAGCAAATCTGTGCCACACATGGTGGCTAAACAGCATATGAATTAAACTCCATATAAGCAAATTTCTTTGTAAGTAATTTATATTGTATGGTAAACTTGTATCCAACTAGAACAGCAAATTAAAACATTAATCACATCTGTAAAATTTAAGGCCCTGTGCATACAGAAAAAAATATTAGGGAAATACATTTTCCTGTATTGCTGAAATAAATATTCCACATATGGAAGCCAGTCTAATCCTTCTCATTATAGTGTGGATGAAGATGAACATTAAGCCCATATAACATTTCTTTCAGAATTAGTCGATAGCTCATTTTAGTAGGTAGCGCATATTTCCAAACCAGAAATGCCCACATGCAATCAGATTTGCAGTATCTTTCCCTTTGCTGCTAAAGCTTTTCATCACTGTTAGGTAACCGCTGTGATTATTCCATATCACATACTGATGAGAAGGCAGAACAAGCTCTCTCCCCAGCACTGAGCAGGTTGTAAGCTGTGGCAAACTAACTTGCTCTGAAATTATCAAGTGTTCCAGCACTCCTTAGCATTACTAACATAGGCAGCCTGCCAGCCCCCTCTCCAACATCCAAATCATCTTCCTCTCTTAGCCACATTTTTATCCATCTGCTTCACAGAGCAGCCCACATGCTTTGACTTACTCCAGTATTTGAGTACAATGTGAGTTTACTTTAGCTCTAAGCCTTTCTGTGCTGTCGTATAAAGCGCAGTGCTCTCAGCGCATAGTTACCTAACCATCTCTACAGCACAGAATTTAAGGCACCAATACAATGCTGGGTTTATTGCTTCAGTCAGTAGTATATTACCCACCTAATCCATGATTAAAACCAGCCTGAACCCTCCTCCCTCTCTCAAAACCAATGAGGATCCAAAGTACTAAAAACAGAAAAGCCACTTGAGTTGCTTGGTAGGCATTTGTTCCCTGTAAATGGGAAATGCAGAGCGCACCTGCATGTCCCAGTGAAGGAGCAAATAAACTGCAGCTCCCCCAGGCTTTCTCAGCTGCCCTCTCCTCTCTGAATTCAAGGAGGTAGATCCCAGGCTGGGTGGGAGGAGAGGACTATTACTTTTAAGGCATTGGTGATTTACTTTGGAAGGGGAATACACACTCATCTGTGTAGCAGGGAATTACTCAGTGGTCCTATGGCCTCTATTTATTTAAGGCGCAATAAGAAGCTACTGCAGTAGCTGTATTATGAGGTTCCCTGCAGGTTGACCTACCCTGTGTTTTCCTCATGAAAAATTGTATTTATCTGACTTTATGTAGGAAGCTTGACTTCTAACCTTCTGTATGTTTCATAGTTCACTAGGCTTGCTTATGCTTTCACTCAGGAGGCATTTTTAATACTTGAGGAACTTTGAGCTTCATTATTATATGCAATGTTCAGTGCAGAGAGTCAAGAAAATTTAAGGAAAAGATGTAACTAGTAGGCCATTGTTTGCCTTACCCTGAGAGGTAGGAAAGTACATCCCTTAAACAATATTTTTCAAGGCAATGTTAATCAAGGTA
>VZSV01000006.1:8303854-8308854 GCA_013398735.1 Nothocercus julius | reverse complement strand
CAATCTGGCACTACCCAGCTCTGTGCATTCCTCTAGGGAAAGGAGACGAGACGACTCAGAGACATTCATCAGGATTCAGACTTTCTTGATGGTCAAGGAAACTCAGCGACTGTTAGCTCGCTACAGCCATCACCTTAAAGAGTGATGGGCTTGTTTCGGTAAGAAAAAGGAAAAGTTCAAAAATTGCATTTGTATTTGTGGCTGAGAATACCACTGCAAAAGCAAGGAGAGTTGAGGGTAAGAAAAACAAAAAACAAAAACAAATGTGATATAGGAAATATGGGGCAACAAAGCTGAAAAAGCACCTCCTTTCAAACTGCAAGGGCAAATGTGGGGACTGGTGTGGCCATGTCCTGCTTTGGGGGAACTTGTTCCCTGCAGCACGCACAGGGAAGGGTCCCTCTTGCAGAGAGCAGTGGGACACCTCACAAACCTCCAAGCATTTGAGTCGATCACTTATAGTAGATTTTCCAAGCACAGTTATTGCAAGTTGAATGCCTTAAAAGTGTATAGCAAAGTACTACAATAGTGAAATACAGAATTTTTAAACAGTTCACATCAAATGCAAGTAACTTGCTTAACTTCAGCTGAACATGAGGAATTATGTTTCACTGTTTTGTCATTTTCCTGTGTTATCCATCTTGTATTCCTCATCTCTTTCTGTAAGCTCTATTTCTTATGCTGAATTTGCACAGCACAAAAATGAGGGCTTCCAAGTGCTGTGATTATACAAATAATAAATAATAGTAATAAGAATTCTGATTGCTCTTAATCTGCCTGTCATTCAAAAAACTGGTAGTTTTGCAAGACAGATGACAGTAAGTTAAGATGGAAATCATTTTCCTCAGAATTTGGTAGAGAATAAGACACCCATATTTAGCTGTTTACCTGCAGGTGTATAGAAGCTCAGATGTCTGAGCTCCCATTACACTAGACAGAGATCTAGTAAATATGTTTGACAGAACTACAATGTTTGGATTCTTTCCTACTGTACAGAAACATATTGTCATATATAGTACCATTATAGTCTGAACATGTGCACTGATATACAGTGCTTCAAAATATGGAAAAAAAATAGAAAAAAAAAAAAAGGATTTTCCAGGTATGTCTCCCTTACCAGAAAGGAATTCACATCTGTACCCAGGCCCTCTTTCTTTCACAACTCCCTTATCAAGAGACTTAAGATTTTAAAAGGTCTCATCACAAACAACAGAGTAAATATCTGGTAGACTTACTTTCATACATAGACCTTTGCCTTAGGTGCTATAGTCCTTTAACAACAATATATAGTAATAGAGGCCTACACAACAGCACATATATGTCTTTTTATATATTGTGGATTTAATGGAATGCTCCTATCACAAGTGGGTTAGATATGTTCACTAAAGCTGATATCAAGGAGAGATGCCTGGATAAGTTATTAAGCCCAATTTAATGTAGCATATAAGAAATGGCAATTCTAGTTACATTATCTCCTCTGTAACACTGCAGCTGGCTGGTAGAAAATGTTAAGCAGCACGGCAGGAAGGCAGATAAACTGTTAAATAAATATCGTGCAACTATTTAATTAACCAGTGCTTTACGGTTTTACCTTTTAATTTATCCATAGTTCCGTGAGAATGGATCAGCAGTGACATATTGTCTTATAAGAACCACCAGATGTCATATAGAAATACCACAATAGAAATGTAGCACTATAGAAATATAGCAACACAGAAACTATAATTTCACACTCTTTTTTAACAAAACATGCCTTTCAAACAGCTTTTCTGTTTTGTTCATATTTCTTTTTCTGATATTATTTCCTTAGGGTTTTTTTTTTTCATTTCCTTTGATCTATATGTTTTTTTTCACTCTTGCATGCACAAGTGGGTTGACAACCTTTGTTGTTGGGACTGTTCCGCCTTGTGAGAGACCTGGAGGTAGGCCGGTCAAAAAAGCACCAGCCATTAGAGCATGCAAAGAAATCCCGTCTATCACACTGTGCCCTGTTATAGGCACTGACTCAGCACTAATCAAAATGCTTTCATGCATTATGGGGAAGAGAGAAGGAATCGGAATACATCCTACGTGATTAAATAAATGAAGACCTAAGGACACTCGCTGCAGCTACAGAGCTGCGCTTGGAACAATAAAATCTACTATGCAGGCAGTTCAGTACACAACTTACTGCGTTGAGCGGTGTCTTTGGGGAACAATACCCTCTGCATCTTATAATTAAAAAGCTATTTAACAAGGTAAAAATAAGAATATTCCCAAATCAAGTTGCAGCCAAATATCCTGTGCATTTCCTCTCCCATCAGCCTAATTCAAAGCAGAGATATCAGAGAAAGCAATGGTGTTGTGTTTACCACACGGCACTACAGAGAGATGATCACTTAGCTTTTGTTTTGGTTCCAATTCATTTTTTCAAGAAGCATAATTAAAAACTGCATTAATGCCACCAATTACGGCCTCCAAGGGACCAAAAACCCCATGTTACTATGTGATGGAACACAACTGAGCTGCAAACATCCATTTGCCATTATAATACTCATTAATCCTGCCAAATACAACTCATTATGAGACTTCAAGAAAATCATCTCATAGGCAAACACAGCACAGAATCTATCTGTCACTGCATTTCTCACAGCACAAGTTGCAGGGGTGGAAATTGTTCGGTGTAACTAATTTATGAAGCTGCAAACTAACCATTCATTTCTGACACGAACCAGGAGGGGTCTGAAAATGTACAGGACTACTTTACCGCTGGAATATCCCTTTAATTGTAACTTCTGCAAAAGTGGACATATTCAATAGAAGGGGAGGAAAAATTGCCTTGAATGTTTGCTCAAATCAGTGCTTTTTTGTAAAATTAAGGTGAATTAGTCTTTCCTTTGTTATTTACAGATTTTGCTTCTGATTTTGGCCAAGTCTTGGGGAACTAAAAGCAGTATGGGAACCAGCAACCATAACAGGGCACTGAATCACTGAGAAGCGCTACAGAATAAATTTTTGGTATGAATACTTAGTTATTATTACTTAGTATCATTAATTAATAATATTATTTAGTATTATTTTAGTATTATTTAGTAGGGTATGCTAGGGTCAAAATCAAAATTCAGGAAAGCTACAAAACCCCAAGTAACAGAAAAAAAAAAAAAAAAGAAAAAAATCATCTGAATGAGTTCTGCAAAATTTTTCAGATTTGGACAGCTAGTCTAATGGGAGTCATTTTAAGATGAACAGTCTAGCTTTGTTGCAGGATCCTAGGATGGTGACATCTTGAAACAGGCAGTGAAATCCCTGTGATTTTCCACAGTTTTCGGTGCGTATACCTGAAGCAGTACTAGAAGGCTTGGTGATTTCAACAACTTGCTAAGTAAGGCCAGCAGCTATTATAATTTAAGTGCCGTTCTCTGAAAGCAAGCTCTAAAAAATAGACGTGTAACTCAGGCCATTGCCAAACAGCTGTCACAGGCGTTGCCAGTTCCCGTTGCCCCCAGTGTCCACTACCTCAAAGGAGTATTTTTATGAAGTGCCTTCGATATGCAACAAATCTGAGCTCTCCTTTCTCATAGTTGTGACGTACTAACTAAACAGACTTCTTTGAACATAAGAAAAGAAAGCTATTCTAGTCAGAAGACAAAGGTGCAACACTTGCAAATTCTTGCAGACTGCTTTAATTATCCTGGTTGCATTAGTGAAGGAAGAAGTCTATATAAGAAGTTCTATCTAGTGATAGAAGCCTACAGTCAGGAGAATAAAAGCAAAGAAAAAAAGTGGGGGAAAAGAAAGAAAAAAGATCCAAATAAACACAAATTCTCTTATGACTTCGGGCCCCCCTGATGATTCTTCAGCAAGATATTTCCTAATGTAAATTGTAACATACTCTGAAAACTGCAAGATAGTTCATTCATTAAACAAAATGTTTGCCATTCAGTAATGGTGCATATAGTTATTTTTCTCCTGTGAGTCATTTATTCTGTAAAACTTACAAAACTAAAATGAATACATGGCTCCTGAAAAACATTTATTCTCCACTTGATGCTTAGATGACATCAGGTAGCTAGAGCTCACGCTTTAATTTTTCTAGTGGGATAAGTAACAGAGCAATCTTTGCTTATTCCCATGTTCCTATTGACTGCTGCCATTCGCTTGAAACTAAGTGCCAAAAATAGCTTATAAGGACACTGGAATTAACATGCGTGGGTTTAACATACAGGGGGAAAAACCTAAGGTATTCAAGGAGAAAAACTGGAAGTACTCAAAAGAAGAGCTTGCTTGGGGAAGGCAGGTGTTTACTAAAAGTAGCGTGGATGGATGGAGAGTTCCCTGTAGTATACTAGATGCCTGCAGCTGTGTTGTAGAAACCTACATCCCATTCCAAAAACATGTTCATATTTTTTCCTTATGCAAAGTGAAGAGATTCTTTTAACAGTGTACTTAACTTTTAACTTTTCTGTGTGTGCACATACAAAACACTTTTTAAATGCATTTTCAAAATTTCAAAACAGAGAAGTTCTAAGATGAAGAGAAAAAAATAACAGAAAGTATACCTTCAAGATACTTACACAATTAAATGAGTTCCTGGGGGAGTCTAAAATATCCATGTTCTTTGATGTCTGAAGTCGGGATTAGTGAAATCCAGACTCTAGAAAATTTAAAGATAATATAGCCCTTCTCTCTTTAAAATAGCTCTTTGAGGTCAAGTTTAAAACTCATGCAAAGAGAAGAGAGCTTTAAATGAAGACTCATGAAGTTCAGTGTATTTGGCAATGCTGAGGTGAACAGTAATGTCAAGTGATACCTAATTCCACTTAAAAATGAGAAATCATTGCAACAATGTGTCTTCACTTCTAACCAAAGTTATGATAATAAGAAAAGTAATTCTGCAGAGTACATCTGGTGATACAGCCACCTGTGTTATAGCAAAAAGCCATAAACCTCTCTAGATGCTTGTTCTGCATCAGATTGTTTGACTGCTACAGATGTAATCTCTCTGGGGCAGGGACTCCGTC
>VZSV01000006.1:8258109-8298734 GCA_013398735.1 Nothocercus julius | reverse complement strand
CCTTTCCTTTCCTTTCCTTTCCTTTCCTTTCCTTTCCTTTCCTTTCCTTTCCTTTCCTTTCCTTTCCTTTCCTTTCCTTTCCTTTCCTTTCATCTCCTTCTACAGAACTATAAAATAACATCTCTAAGCATTTCCAGAATCTTCCTGAGCCTACCATCCCAAGATCTGATGATGATGACCAGTGCAAAGGTTGGCCAGTGTCCAATGAATAAGGGAGTAGTCATCATTACACAGGATAAGTAGATGCTGACCCCAAATTATCACATTGCCTTTGTAATTGATGAGTTGCAACTATAAATCTAGTGTACAAAATGGCTTGAATCCAAGAGCCTGCAAACATAGTGGGATAGGAGGAAAGGAAGGGAATATGCAGTTTTTCCTAGTTTTTTGGGAAGTACATTTGTCCACTGGATACAGAAGTACTGATAAGCTTTGGAGACCTGATTTGATTGCAGCCTTGCAATTGGCCGTGTATCTCTTCTTGAGCAGGTCACCTCCTCCCTGTGCCTTTCTGCATCTGTTCCATACATAATAATTCTGACTCCCTTTGTTAAGCATAGCATGAAGTGTTACAGATGAGCTGTTATTTGCTCGTAAAGTACCACAGTTGTATTTTAAACTATTGATTAGTCAACAGGAGGACAGCTTAACAGCAACGAAGGTTGCCAGAAATTTAGAGTATCTTGGCCTTGAAGGGGATGAGGACACAAAGTGGGGGAAAAAATCACGCTCTGCAGGACTTCCAAAACTTTCAAGGCTTGAAGAAAGCTTGCTTCAATTTCTCATCCCTCAGTTGTTCAAGAAGGTTTTCTTTGTTTTGAATCACTCACTCATTGCTACAAGACTTAAACCTTATGGTAGAAAGTTTCTTCTGCCCTTGCATATAGACTAATGTTTAAAAAGATTTCTGCTCATGTAGGTGGCAGCTAAAGCTTTATGTTTTTTTTTAAACAATGTCATCTCCAAGAAGAGATTTAAGTATGATTTCCACTGGCCTAAACCTTCATACTGCCTTCTGTATACTCTTGATCTGATTGAGTGCATTCTGGATATCGTGCAGCTTTTTTATCTTTATAGGGTAAATGGGACCATACTGAAAGTGCGCAGTGAACCGGAGAACAGGCTACACTTATAGCATGTCCTCTTGCCTGTCTGCTATAGGCTCATGGGTTTTCTCAATACTCCCTCCAGGATTATTCAGCTTTACATGACACGGTTAAAGTACCTTTCTTTTTTTCAAATTTTCCTCACTGTGTAAGATCTCGTTCAGACTGCTCCTTAGGTCAAGCTACATGGCTCTGCCATTAACAGTTTTGCCTTTTGCAAATCTGTCTGCTATATTTATAGGCAAAATGAAGAGAAGCTTAATGTTGCAAACACTGAAACAAGCCTAGACCAAAATTTTGAAATAGATGTACCTTTTATCTTATGCTTTAATCTGAGACGGTGGACGGGCATGAGGATTTTGATGCTGTTTCACTTGTTACACTTGTTTCTGACATAGACATCTCTTAGTAATTGTAGGTAGTCTATTTAGTCTATTTTTAAATAGATTTTTTTTCTAACAAGAAAAAATGAGTCTGGATTTAATGTCTCCCATGTTCTGTAGGTGACCAGATTCAAGATTCTTTTTTGCCGTGATGTAAAAACAAAATCCTTTAGTGGTATCTGATTTCAGGAAATACAGGAGCCTGAGACTTTATTACCTTACAGTTCTGTGATACTTTCACTGTACTTCTATTGAACCAATCATATTCACCACCTGTATTCACTTTATGTGAAAACTGAAATGTCCCATGAGTAAGTTCTGAGACCTTTTATGTGGTTCCTGTTGCTAGGGAAACCGCAGCCTTGATATCCATGTGTCCAACGTGTCAGTCTCGTTTTGCATCTAGCTATCCAAGAGCCAACACTGCAGCTTGGAGCACAGAAAAAAAGAAAAGAGAAAAACAAGGCAAAAGAAGCTGAAAACTGTTTCCTATCAAACTATGTTTGCATAGCTGTTGGATTTAATTCTGAGTCCTTCTATCTTACATCTGTCTTTGATTGTGACAGACAACAGTTGCTTGCACCAGACTGGGAAAACGGTCAGTAAACCTGAAATTATGGTCCCTCATCAAACAGGAAACTGTATTCTGTGCTAATCCACAGCAGCGAAGAAACTGGCCTTTCTGAAGTTCCAGTTAGGAAGGTCACATCCAAATAACCATTCTCGAACTAATATTTTAAGCAAGACCACAAGACCAAAAAGAAGTTACCTGCACTATAAAAAGAATAAAATGGTTTCTTTTGATTTTTAACTCCTAATGACTTTTGAATTGTCTTTTTTTAATCTATGAATTTATAACTTAAACCTAGTGTAGCAAACGGTTATCTTAAAGGTAATATTTTAAGAGTGCCTTAAATACCTTGTAAACATAAGACCCTTTGACTCACAGAATCACACAGAATCACAGACTGGTTGAGGCTGGAAGAGACCTCTAGATATCATCTAGTCCAACCCCCCTGCTCCAGTAGGGACACCTAGAGCACAGGGCACAGCACGGCATCCAGACTCAGTCTCTCACAGGCCTAAGATGTGGATTCTTTAAGGGCACAAATCTCAGCTGATGACCTTGCTCTTTGGAAGTTAAAAAGCATGGAGTAACAAAACAGGCATTTTCGACTTGGAAATCTCCTTGCACTTTTACATATGCCTGTGCTGGCCAAGGGGACACTGTGTCAAAGACACAGACAACAGAGCCAACCCTGAAGAAGTTGCTTGGTCTACAAGCAAAGTTCAGGTATCTTGAAAGAATACAACATAGCTGTGTCTTGCCTATCCTATCCCTGCCCCAGCACAATTCCCTTTTAGAGGAGTGCCATTATTATTATTAATAACAATAATAATAATGTAAGCTAAAATGACCTGGAGAAAAGATCTTAAATTCATCCTTGGATGGATCCTTTTCCAACATCTCTCCCCTATGAGGAGAGAGATGACATGAGAACACAAATTTAAGCTGGAAACTGGAGAGGTAGCTCACAGAAATTTCTCACATGTCCACCATGACAGGAACCCCTAGCTCTGCACCAGACTCTAGGCAAATGCTTGGTACTTTGCTGTTAGTAGTAAATTATATTCCTCTTAGTGTAATTATATAGTACACTAATGAAATTGAGCCCTATGACTTAAATCTCTTTGTCTCTTGTTCATCACCTGTACATCCTTCTCAATCCTTTTCCAAGGCATAAAGTTAGCCTCGGTGTCACTAGAATTTGAGGCCAAGCAGATTAAATGTAAATGCTGGATAAAAGGAACAAAGCAAGACTAGGTGAAATAACGGCATAGAACTGAATGTGCTAGCATTAAATTTACTATGTCAGAAGAAGCGAGCATGGGAATAAGATAAGTAGATGGGAAATAATGCCTAGCTGTTCATTTCCTAATGAAATTTGGAGGGTTTTGTTTTTATACCTTTTGTTAAGGCTTGTAATGTTATTCTCAGAAACAAGCTCCTGGACTCTTGATTTTGATTGAATATAGTAATTCCAGGTTTCCTGTCTGAGGTAATTGTCTAATGCACGTTTCCTAAAACTGTGAGTATTTTAATCTGTTGCTATCTAGCCATACTTCAAGAACATTAATTTATCAGAGGCAGCACAAAAATATCTTTTTGTTCTGTTGGCAGAGCAGTGTGCAATGAGCTTTTACTCTGTGACTGGGGCTGCTGAGCACTATGATATTACAAATAATATACTGCAATAGTAAGATCTTCACTGCTTATGATTTCCATATAATCTTAGTGGAGTGTACAGAACATGAATTAAAATGCCTTTTCATTTTATAAGCACAGTATTTACTGACATGATCTCTATGGCAGGAATCATTTAGTTAATCATGCAGTCTTTTGGTTAACTCACTTCTTGGCGTGTTTTGTTTCCCCCCTGCCCCAGCTCCTCAAGAAAGCCTCATGTTCCCAAGATTGTTTGTGAATTTGTTTTTTTCTTTTCAGCACGTATTATTCTATCAAACTTATGCAGAGGTTATATGTGAAGTGAATGATGTCAGTGTATTCCTGCAGATTAGCATAACCTTCAACTTACAGCAAGTACAAATGTTTAGCCCCAAGTTCCTTCCAGGGTTTGTGTTACTAAGAAAGATTGCATGGGAACAAGGGTTGTTGAATATGGAGTGCAGAAAGGGCTTCAGTGTCACAGAAATGCTAATATGTGGCCAAATGGTCAAAAAGAGGATTATATTATAGTAATAACAGAGAAAATGCTTGCCATTCTGTACACAGAAAGGGGGAAAATGGATACGTCTACTTTAGGGGGTTAAGTCCTGAGGTTAAGTTCTTTTGCTTTGTCATGAGCTTGGCTTGAAATACGTGATGAACACAAAGATCTCTTACCCTATATCTAAGATATTTGAAAGTATCCTCTGGAGAATAAATGACATGATATGGCAAACAGAGCCAGACATAACTCCTAGCTTTCACCTTGGCTGAAGATTCTGGAAACGGCTTTTACCCCACCAGGGGGTTCATTTGGAATTTGAGTTTTGAACGATGCATTCCAGAAATATTTATTTGGATACATGGTTCCTTTCACTTCTTACATTAAAACTACAAATTTTTTGGACCTCTTAGAAAAGGCATAAAATGATGATTGACTTTGAACCATTAAGTAAGCATGATTTGATAGTCAAGTCTGAATAATTTTTCCTCATGGATTTAATTGAAGTTAGAACCCATGTCCCATTTTTCGTCAGTGTTGAAGCCACAAATGCTCTTTGGGATACCTTACCCTTTGTTACAAAACAAAAATCAGGAGGCCAGTAATTTTGGTTTCATTACAACTAGAGTGTCTAGTGAGCATCTGCCAACTGAACTTCATCCAGCACTCCTCTGGTAGTGAAATAATCAATAGCAATAGAAGTAATAGCTGAGTATCAAATTGAATAATGGTTCATATTCTAACCTGATGACATCCAGCATTCAATAAATTTTGACCCTTTCAACTCTCAGGCTAAAATTTTCAAACTTTTACCTTTGGCTAAGATGGATGGGGATTGTTTTTCAGGATATATTTTTGTTTGTTTGACTTTGCCTGTAACTTTCTTATTCTCATGTAAAATTTGAAGGAGAAAGATTACCCTTTTCTAGCATGTAAAAACTGAAAAAAGACACTCCTGACAGTAAACAATTACGATGACTTTTTCTATAATCACTGTACAGCCAAAACAGCTGGGGGATGCAAGTTTAAATTTGGCAGGAAAACAGCACTGAGGAGAAGTGCTTTTGAGTGTTCTGGAGAAAATTGGTTTTGATGTGATTTAGTTATAAGCATTTGAAACTGCATGTACTGAGCATGTAACACTAGTTTCTCATTAAGTTTCACAGGTCTTGTCTCCAGTGGAGAATTAGGTTGGTTCAGAACATGTTGCTGAAGTTTTATCTAGGGACATTTTGGTTTTACATTATCTCAGAGAATACCTCCCAGCACTGGGCAATGGAATATTGTCCAGAAATATAGTCATGTGTGATAGATCTAGTGAAACTTTTCTTTAAAATGAAAAGGTACATGTGTCAAAATGCTGTTGCTAATTCATTTTATAATTTAAAGAACAAGTGTTTTTTGTTTTTTTGGTTTTTTTTTGCATATTGCGCACACAATAAAGTAGTATGCTTCACTCCCATGTTTTATTTTTAGGGTCTGGATCTTTGAAAGATCCACAATTTTCAGCTGAGAGTTGTGTTTTGAAAGTTGCCATGTTTTTGTCTTTTTGAGGCATATATCATTCTCTGAATCCTGGAGTGTACTTTTACATAAAATGGATTGCTTGAAGGCATGCAGATGACTTTAAATATTTCTGCACTTCACAGTGAATTGCTCATTCACCTGAGTGTTTAAGTATGTCAGTGTGTTCAACATTATCATATTTAATTGAATAGTTCAACACGATAATATGCAAGTGCACACACAATTCAAAGCATTATTGGCTCACAATAAATAAGGCAACTCTCAAATAATACACAGGGGACTTAGCAAGAAGAAATTATGTACGAGTGAGGGAGAGATGAATGCATAGAAGATCTACTAAAGATTGAGAAGTTATCAATTCTTACACAATCATAAATTGCTAAGAAATAAGGCCATGAAAGCTAATACAATTAAATACAACAATTAAGACAGGTAAGTGCAGTCTGTAGTCTGTTTGCCTCTTCAGTAGCCCATTTTGTACTCGGACTGAAAAGTGCAGAGGAGTTAAACATACTCCTTCATTCTGTAGAGGTCCAAAGCTTTATATTTTAAAGCCTCTGGTCTCACCTCAAGGGAGGATGATGGTGCCACTAAGGTTCCTCACCAGCCATCTCTATGGTCACTGTTTACCAGGATGTAAAACCAGCTCTGCAATAAAACAGGAAAATTAGATGTTAATAATTGATGCTAACAGCAACCATTCCTGATCTCTCGGTGAGACTTCGGGAGAGAGAGGCTGCCAACAGCATTAAACACATACGTCTTTAGAGCAGTTGAGTATAAAGTGCAATCCGTCTTGTATTGAGTAGAAAAGATGGACATTTAGGTTTAGACTGGAAAAAAAAAGCAAAGTCTTTAGCTCTGATCAGCCTGCCATTGTAATCAGGCTATTTAAGAATCTTTTCCCTTCTCCCTCTTTTCTACTATATACATAGAGCGCAGACTTTATGAGGAGTGGCTGAGGATTATTCAGTCTGGAGAAGAGGAGGCTCGTAGGTGACCTTATCACTCTCTACAACTACCTCTAAGGAGACTGAGGTGAGGTGGTTGTTGATCTCTTCTCCAAAATAACTACCCATAGACCAAGAGGAAATGAACTCAAGTTGCACCATCGGAGGTTCAGATTAGATATTAGCAAAAATTTCTACAGGGAAAGAGTGGTCTAGCATTGGAACAGGCTGGTCAGGGAAATGGTGGAGTCACTGTCCCTGGCAGTGTTCAATAAACGTGTAGATGAGGCACTTAGGGATATGGTTTAGCAGGCAGGGTGGTGATGGGTTTATGGTTAGAGTTGATCATAATGGTCTTTTCCAACCATAATGATTCTATGATTCTATGATCACATTGCTTTTCAGTTAAAAATGACAAAGAAAGGGGAAATTTTCAGGTAAATACCAAGCAGCATTCAGAAATAGTGGGGTTTTTTTTGTTTGTTCATATGTTTTGTCTTATAGCTCTATGTTTGGGTTTTCTCACCCTGATTGCCCTTACCTGCCAGCTCCCCCACCTGCAACACAACAGCTCCAATGGTGCAAGGTTTAACTACTCAGCAAGCTGCTCGAATGAAGAACAAGTATCTGCATGGAGTGCATTATCAGAGCTGTGGTGGCATGGTGCTTGTAGGGAGGAGAAGAGCGAATAAAGTTTCCAAGAGATGCTTCAATGATGTTGCACTCCTAAATTTATAGTCTTGCTTATTTGAATTTCTGTCAGGAAAATATGACTTTTCCTGAAGAAAATAGATACTTTTCAGCATAAAATAACTTTGTTGAANTTTTTTTTTTTTTTTTTTTTTTTTTTTGTCTCAGAACAGTGCCAATAGAGTAGTTGCAATAAAACCTAAAAATAAGACATACTATAATAAAGCTAAGCATATGTCTACAAATGTTCAGGGTCACAGTCACAGACAGTCTACAGAAATGTTCATCTGCATGTTTTTACTCTAGAAAGTCTTCATTTTATGCCACTCTTTTCTAAATTGAAGGTGTTTTTAAAATAAAATTTATTGCATTTACAGGCAAGAATAAGACATGCTAGGGCCTGAATTAGCAGGCTGCTAGTGTGCTTGTTAGGCAGTCAAAGACACAATGATGAAATGAATGTGAGTAGTGTATGAATAGGCTGCTAATGGAAACTGAGCCACTCTGTTCTCTGCATACTTTGGATATATTTGTGTGCATATTTGTCATCACATCTAAGATGTATATGTTAGGAACTCTCTCTACTTTTTTATATATATACATATAAATGTATATATGTGTGTGTGTGTGTGTGTGTGTGTGTGTGTGTGTGTGTGTGTGTGTATGAGAATTTTGACTGTAAGGCTAACTGAAACACTTCAGACGAAACTGCTACTGAGTACTTGTGAGCAAACTTTATTGATCCCTATAAAATATTCATTTACTGATGTTTTGATCCTTCTTGTTCATGACACATTCCTTCAAACAGCACTTTTCAGAGTCATGATACAGCATCTTGCAGATGAATATCCTCCTAATTCCACCTAGTTTTGCAGGTCTGAAGCAAGACCTGAGGTACTCTTTTCAGATTAGACTGCCTTCTATTATGTGCAGTTCTGTGGGTTTCTTTTGGGCAACCCAAGATTCACCCAAGAAAATGGAATAATTATGTATTCTTTTGGTTCCAGAGTAATGTACGTATCATGTATAATTCTGAAGATGTATGACATTTCTTCTCTTTTAAATGATCTTTAGTCATAAAATACTGGAAAGAAGCTGCTAATCGCCAAACAAGAAAGATCTTGAAATAGTCTTTCAGGAGGACAAGGCATAAGATTAGCTCACCTCGAAAGGATCTTATACTTGTAATAAAAGAGGGCAAGACACATTGACACAAGAGATCCTTCTAGTCTTGTATTTCTGCTCTGGATCATCTAAACAGTCATGTATTAAAATTTCTATAATGTTTAAAGTTCAATTGAGAAATCTGTGTTCATATGATATGCTTTTGGGGAAACAGCAAAATTTAGTTACTTATATGTTCTATTGGTTATTTGTTCTGTAAGCCATGACAAAATATTTTCCCTCTTTCCTATCATTTTCCACACTTCTTAAACTTATCTGTTTTGATAAACTGCTTCATACATATCTGGACTACATGTAGGTAGCTATAGACTATGGTCTATACATGTAGTTATAGATTGTGCATTACTTGACAGTGTGATCCTCAGTTTTTTAATAATGGAGCATATGCCAAAAGATGCAAGTTCAAATCTGAAGTAAAAAACATAATTAAAACTATGGCCACCTAAATAACGAACTTATGTTTGTGTCATCACTTATTTTTTCATAACTTTTTCATGATTTTATTGTCATTCAATATCATCATCACTCAAAACATTTGGAGTTTTAGCAGTGAGAATTCACTGCAATGGTTTCGACTATCATTAAGTAGCCATTGGGGTCATGGCTCAAAATATGTGATACCTGTTTTAACTCTTTAACTGCTAAGTTTTTCATCCATCTCATATGTATTCAAAGAGGTGAATTGTAACTGCAGTATCAACCAGTCCACTAAAATGTGTTTATTATGCATTTATATGTGCAATATGTTTATTTTTAACAGATAGTGTTCACTATCATCACTTTTGAAATAAACATCTACTGTGAGGTCTTGGAAATGTAATTAAAAACACTTTTTGGATGCAATAAACAGTCTTTTAGCCTACAAGAGAAACTACTGAGATTTCTTCCTCCATGGCATTTATAATCCTTCTGCATGCATGACAGCATTGTTCTGCTTGTTTCTTCCCAAGATGTTTTGCTGGCTGTGACCGAAATGTAACTGGCTCTTCAACTGAGATCAGAGGATCCACTCAAAGGTTAAATTACTTTTTGTGTATATGTTAAGAAATGTTCCAGGCACTGTCCATATTGCAGCTCATTCAATAAATTAAATAAAAGCGTGTGTGTGGGGGGGGGGGTAGGAAATAAAATCAAACACATAATCTAAGATTAGATGTGACTGATCATCACTTTTAGTAGCCTGATGGTTTTTTTGCTCTTTTGTAGTAAATTAGTAAATAAACAAGGCACTACCTCTCAAACTGAAATTTGGCAGAAGGCACTTAGTCTGCATGAATTAATGTCAGAAAGTGAATATCATACAGTAATGACACCTTTTAAAAGAACATTTAGTATGTACAGCTTAAGCTTTTAAACAAGTCAAGAATTTCTGAGATTAAACAGATCCGATCCCACCTTATTTTAATTGAATTTACCATATTTTTAATATATGTTATAGATGACAGGTTCCTCTCTGCTTAGTTGGTACTGGCTTTCTCTCTGAAAAAAAAGCTTGCAAATCTGCTTCTCTAAGCTACAGCCCTTGAAGCAACTTAATTAAAAATATATTATATAACAAACTTATTCTGAGAAGGCAAGCAAGATATATTTAAAGAGATAAAAGAAATGGTCAAAAAGGTCCAAGCCAGTAACTTTTTCCTCACTGTCTGAAAATTGAACAACAGCACCCACACTGAAAAAAAGAAGTGAAATTCTTAACCACTCTTACCTATTAATAGTTTAAAATAGCAATATTAAGAACTTAAGCCTCTATGGTCATTATGAGAAAGGAAAACAGGAAAGGCCAAGAGAAACCACGGACTCACTTTTAAGGCCAGTTTTCTATGCTACAAAATCCTGGAATCAGCTGGGATGAACACAACAGGTCTCTACTGAAAGTTGTATAAGCTTAGCTCTTTTTTAGTTTCAAAATAAGCTACAGAAATGTTAGTAAACACCCTAGAGGAAACAAGCCTGCATAGTGTAAGAATGAACAGAGCTAAAAACCTACCAAGGACTTTCTACATTATTTTTTATGTGTGTCTTTTCCTATGTATAGAATCTACATTTCTTTATGCCCCAAAAATGTCTGGGCAGGCATACACATTTACACATATTTGTTCACTTTAATACACACACAAAAAAGGCATAAAATATATAGTATATGGGTCAGATATTTTTAGACTAAACATATTTAGAGGTTTGCATTAACATGTTCATCCTCTTAGCACTCTTGGAGGAGAAAATTTGAAGAGCTTGCTCTGGAATTTGCCTTAGTGGACACGATACTGGTTCAGCCATGGCAAACATACTCCGTTAAGAAACTTTCATTACATATTAATGCCATGTGGACATTTCCTTGACCAGCAGTGTGAGTGCAGATCATCCTTATACTGGGGTTTTAATTCATGTGAGTGAATTTCAGTGTCACTTCACACCTAAAGAGGAGAGGGTGAGTTAAGGGCTGAGCCCAGCATTTGTACAAAAGGGAGAAGCTTCACATATAAAAATGTCTGGTTCTTTAAAGAGACCAGATGTGCCTTACTTTGTTTTGAATCCAGCCCCAGCACTGTTGCACCTCTTTTGCTGTAGGATGTCGAAGGGATGCGGTGCAGAAAGATTTCCATTCTTGAAATATTGCCCCCCTTGTAACATTTTTGTCTCTTCAGAATGACACTTATTCTTAACAACGCACCATAATATTTAGCTGCTTGTGACTAAGATGATACCCTAGGAAATAAAGGATATTTTGAAAGCATACCAGTTCCAAATCAACACGTGCTACACCCGGAATAAAAGAAATTTGAACCAGAATAAAAGAAATTTAGCCAAAAGAGCAGCATTTGATGGCTGAATCAGAGGACATATGCATTAAGGCTTGATTAAGTATTTAACACTTTCTTGACTCCTCCTTGCTCAGGGCATTTCTTGTCTGCTTTTTGTTGGTATCCCATCTCCCAAAATATATTTCTTGATATTTTTGGTTTTCTCCCTTATATATGCCACTCCTTATCATATATGATCTATATTGACAAAGCAGCACAGCAACTGCTGTAGCGTGTTCTCCTTTAGTCATTAACGTTTTTAATGATGTAAGTTATATAGACAGAATGAAAACATTTACTGCATGCTAGCTCAAGCATTGCCAGCTACGGAAGAATTGCTTGAAAGGGGAAACTTGGAGAAAAACTAGGGCCTAACAGCAGTTTTGGCATTCCAGGCACTTGCTTGGGGTGATACACAGTTTCCACTTCCAGGATGGTTCCAGCCCGGACTCTGCTCCTCCACAATTCCCTAGGCAGCACAACCTGCCCTCCCCGCAGCTGCAGAGAGGAGTAACGGAGGGTGGAGCAGAGTGAAGGCACCGCGGCCAAACTCTGCTGCGCTCCCTGTGCTGGGCGGCTGATCAGCCGCACAGGAGCTGCCCAATGGGAGATATACGATAACATGTCCGGTGCTGAGACAGCAAGGTGGCAAATCACTCCTTTCAGATGAACTTTGCTTGAACTTTGCTCATTATAAGCTCATTATAATGCCAAAACACACCTCCACCCCAAAAGTTACCCGCCCCCAAGGTAGGACCGCTCCTCACTGAGCACGCGCTCTAGTTTTTCCATTGACTGCACCTTTAAATGAAAGCGAGAAACTTTTGCACCAGTCAATAACAATGTTAAGTATGACTATAGTCACTCAAGCTCCACCTGAATGTAAAGAAAAGTATAAAAGGTGAACTAAGGAGGAAAAGGAGGAGGAAGGAAGAATCCATCGTAACTCCTGGGTCAGTTGACGGGCTGATCCCCCTTTCCTCCCCTTCGGTTGGGAGGCCGCCAAGGAGCCTCGAGACAGAGAGCCCCCTTCCATCTTCTGGGGTGAGTGATGATTGCACATTCGTACATCAGAGCTGGCTAAAACCCCACGCTGCAGTAGAGAATTTCCTGTACTGACATTCGAAACCTGCTTTGTAGATGTTGCATTTGAATAAATCATGCTGTTTGTGAACTCTATTACTTGTTTGAGGGGGTGATCGGACCTACAGTCAGCAGGCTGTTGGTGAATCCGATACTGCCAGAGTCGGGCGTGTAGCTAACACAGTATTTGATATCTCCTTCTCCCCCCGCCCCACCACCACAGCTTTCAAATTGCAACACAAGCACATGCACATGAGCACATATAGACAGCCATACCTACCTGGCAGAACAAAAAATATTCAGGCATTCAGAGAAATAGGTAATAAAGTTATTGCTGCACGTCTCATATGGAGTTCCTTACCTGTATTAGAACTGCTCCAGGGAGATGCTCAAAGATGCTCAGAAACTCTGGCTCCCTTTGCATTTTCAGGGCTTTCAGTTGATTATTTTGCTCTTTTAGTCTCTCAAATTCTTTTGAAAACTGAAACACTAATATCATTCAGTATTTCCATGTTTGGACATTTTTTTTCTTCTTTTTTTTTTTTTTTTTTTTTTTTGTGAGGGTCAGGACTTGATCTGTGAAGTCAATGCAAAATGGAAATTTCCTAAACATGTTTGACAATAGTAGCTGTTGTGTGATCTCTTAATTAAAAATACCAGATAGCGGTACTCATCCACCCATACTTTGGACTGTCCTACATAATTGTCCTGGAGAACCTATTTCAGCTGGTAAATAGATACTTTGAAAAAAAAGGATGCTTTCCGAAATGAATATTATTTTGCTTTTACATCCAGATTATTCACTTCTGTCATGTTGTTGGACTCATTATCTTCAGCTTGCCAAAGAAGTACACAATTTGCTATATGCCAAAGTAGTACATGAATTTATTACTTGTTCTCTGCAGGTTGTCATCTCAAAGTAAGGCACCTCCTTCCACCACAGCACAGAGAGGACAGTGCTGTAAGGGGCAGTATAGGGCAGCATTCTGCAGTTCAGCCCATGTTTCAGCTGGCTGAAGTTAGGGGAGCTGAATCTGCAAGTCCACAATCTTCAAACAGCACTATGACAAGCAGGTCTGGATGACACCCAATCTTCTCAAACTATGTGCAAGCAGAAAAAAATTGCTATTCGCCGAGTTTCCAAAGCCCCGAGGTTGCATAACACTTCTAGGTTCTAGATTGTGCTCCCTGACGCATTGATGTCCTCCAAAAGTCACACTTCACAAGAAATTAGGTTTTATTCCAAGATTTTGATGTCTATTTTAATCAGGTTACAAAGCCATTTTATTACTGTCCTAGGATGATTTCCAGCATATAGGCATTTCTTCTCCTGAGAACACCAAAGCACTCATACATTTCTCTTTTATTTCTCACCTGGGTTATTGTAATTCATTAGTTGCTGGTCCACTTGTCACTTTTTTGTTTTACTTGCTTACAGCTGGTGCAGATTTTGGCTGCTTGATTGCTTATGAAATTCCTAATTACATTCTTGCAATAATGAAACAGTTCCTCTAGCCTCTTCTGAAGCAGCAGATAGCTTTTAAGAGTTCATTCCTAACAAATAAATATACATAAATATATACAGTTATTTATTGCTTGTAACATTATAAAATGTTTCAATTTGATTGTCTTCTTTCAGATAATAGGAGTTTCAACTATTCATATTTTTTTTTAAACTTATATCTTAGGCTTCACAGAATCTTTATCAAGTAAGCATTTCTCCATTTTTATGATCTGTTTCTGCTTTATAATCTATGCTCTCTTTTTCTCTTTTTATGATAATTTATTCTTAAATACATGAGGTACCTGAAAAGGATAATTATTCAGTGATGTCAGAACTTGAAATTTTCACTCAATATTGCAGAAGAAGTGGTGAAGTCTACAGGCTATCCTATGTTCTAAAAGAGTTTCTAACGGAACAATCCTGGGTCATGCAAAAGAAATTTGAAATTTAAAAATAATATCTTAAGCAAAACCAAAGCAATTTTGATGAGAAACTACATTTATTTTCTTGGAGTCCAAGATTTAATTGAACTAAAATACTACAGTTACCAACAAACTGAAACAAGGCCCATTTGCAAATAATATCCTGAAGAAACACATATGAAGCATTGTGACAATGCTTTCATTCTGCTACCTTACAAAAAGCTCCCTGCAATATCTAGCTAGTCAGTAATTAATAAGCTCAGCTGTACTACATCACAAGTCATGTAGATGGTAGAGGTTACATCAAAGTAGTATAGTCTAATATAGCTGATATGCATCCAAGGAAATTCCACATTTCAAATATGTGTGAAGTTACTGTCACTCCGTCTGATGAAATAGAAAGCTTGGAAAAGTACATTAAGGATGATGATAAAGTTGGAATGACTTAACTACTCTAAACAAACTAGGACTCTATCATTTGGAAAAAAAAATAAATAGAAAAAAAGAAGGTGGAGAAGGGAATGACAAAAATCTATACAATTAAAACTGCCTTTCTAAAGGTAAATAGGAGAAAATTATTAATTTCAGGGGACAATAAAATTGTCATACATCAGCTATAAAATAGATATAAGGAAAATATTTTTCCTTTTAGGAAAAGCATAGTTTAATTGTGGAACCCATGGCCACAGCATAGTTTGGAGGTCAAAAGTCCCAGTGTGTTCTAAAACCTGGAGGAC
Organism: Nothocercus julius; assembly: GCA_013398735.1. NCBI lineage: Eukaryota > Metazoa > Chordata > Aves > Tinamiformes > Tinamidae > Nothocercus > Nothocercus julius. Next base: position 8,283,614 of record VZSV01000006.1, on the reverse strand, counting down.
AGCTCTATTGGTGCTCCATAAACATAATCATCCCAGTGCAATTGCTTCCAGATTCTAATACATCAGGAACTCAGGGATATACCAAGTATAGGATTATTTTATTAATGCCCTATTTCTCACATTCTTCCCCAGAGCAACCTCTACAAGACAAGAGACCGTTGTTCTGACTTAAACCATCCTATAATTCTTCAATACAAACAGACATGCAGAACTACATGCAGAGGCATTAAGTTGTGAAGAAGTTTGTGGCTATGCCAGTGAGATAATGCAGAAGCAATACATATGTGACTGTAGTCACATATAGAAATCAGAATGCCAAGAATAGTATACACTAAAAGTCACCAGAATCTGGAGAGGTCAGACAGAGATGAGTGCTCTTGCAGTAAATAAAAATTGTTGTGCCTTCACTCTTGTCAAACCTGGCTGCCGAATTCCTATTACACATTACAATTACTTCTGAGATGGAATACAAACTTCATGCATTATATTTATTTCACTTCATTTGCATGTTAAATACATAACATTTGCATTTCTACTAAAGCAATGACACAAACTTGTAACTCAAAAGATGTACTTTGATTGGAACTTGTAATTATAACATGTAGCAGAAGTAAGATAAATTCTCAATGTATACTGAGAGTTTTGTACAAGGGGGACAGCGCTGCTTCGCTGAATCATTTCTGAGGAGCATTGCAAAGGAGGGCAGATGAAGGAAAAAGAAACCCAATAGCCAAAGAGAGAGAGAGAGAAGAAGGAGAACAGAAAATGCATTTTAAAGAAAAAGAAAGAATGCTTAAAAAGGGCTGCCTGAAAAAACAGCCTCTTGCAAGAGGTCAAACTTCGGATACTTACCTAGCTGACAGGAATTGAAGCCTGACATTTAATCTCTAATAAGTATTGACATATAAGAAATCAATACAGTTTTGAAATGTAATTGCTGAGCGATTCATGTGAAGAAACCTTTGAGGATAGGAACTCTGTCACTGAAGTAACATCCCTGGGTGTGTGAGGTCTTTCAAGCATGTTCTCAGCTTAAGTGCATGTTTTTAAAATACATCATGAAATTGCAAAACATTTGCTCTAAAACTAGATTTTACAATTAAATTGCAGTCATGACTGTGAAAATAAGAGATAAAGATGAGAGAAACTTCTTCTAGGCATCTTTGCCCAAGTTATTCTGACTGGATAAATATCACCAGTCAGAACGAACAAGAGGTTTCTACAGATAAACTGGAGTACTCGGAAAATACTTTTACAATACTAAGCTCAGGGAACAGATCTCCCAGCCAGCATTCCACTACTCCTGAATTATCTCGTAGCAGAACTCCTATCCTGTTAATTAAGTAAATGTCATATGGCCTATACAGTTATGTTAAAGCAGTAGAAGCAGTTAGCTTGAAAGTTTTGATAAAAAAAACACAAGGCCACCTTATAAGTTTCCCAGAACACCATTATATTCCTTATTAAACAGAACATGGTTATGAAATGTCAAGTCTTTAAATTGCCCTGTTACTGTCATTTCACTAGTTGGGTCTGGCCTACAATGACTCTTAAACCTTAGGGAGAACACGACTTTCCAGAAGGAGCTCCTCTTAAAATGAATGCGCTCCTGCAGTTATGCATCACCACATCATAAAGTGTAAAAGAAGAAGTTCTAACATGACTTACATACCAATAAAAAATATTTTCTAGTAACCAAGGATGTGATGCTCCTTGGCAGATGCCTTTTCAGTGGATCTATATGGGCAGAAGCAACCAAAAAGCTTGGCAGTATTTTAACTGGTATGTTTTATGTACTTTAGAAAGAAATTGCAATGCCTATTGCTCCTATAACTCATTCCATCAAAAATATTTATGTCAGCCATACAAAATTATAACAATATAGCTCTCCTGGAAGAAACCCAAGCCTGTGTAATTCAACTGTCTAAAGTTACTGGAAGGTCCAAAATGACAAAAAGGCAGAACAACAGGTCAAATAACATAAAGCAAAGAGGGTCCAGATGCATATTCTACTCTAACAAGGACAGAATATTGAAAAGGGAGATTTTTTAAAAAACTTTGATAAGTTTTTATTCTACTTTTAATTTAAAACTGAATTATAAATTTATTTTGGTATTTCAGACTTGTTTAAAATATTGTATTTTGAATTCCATTTTTGTGTTGTGAAAAAGAGAGAGAAAAATGTGCTGTGTAAGATGACCTACCTAAGGATTTACACTTTATACCTTCAAGCCAGGAACTTATAAATATACAGCAGCTATAAACAACAAAATCGTGATGTAGCTAAATAAAAGAGCCCCAACAGAAAAAAAAAAAAAAAAAATACAAGAAAAATGCTAAAAACTCACCAAACTTCTTTCACTGAGCCTTTCCTATTGACTGAGTCCCTGAGTATGAACCAAATTCTGACTTTCAATAAATAAATGTAGTTTCACTGAAGCTGTTAGAGATACAACTCCTTGCACTGTCTACTGATTCCCCTTGTATGTCTTAAGTAAATTTGGTTATAAATTTCTGACAAAACAATTCTTGTCCAGAAACTACTGATTTATCAAGATACACCCTTTTTTTTTTTTTTATGGAAAAAATATTTATTTCATGACGATTTCCCCGCATCTAGCTGGAATGTATATTAAAACAAATATATTTGCCATTTCAGACTACACAAGAATCAGTCAGTCTAGGTCCTATGGAGAAAAGATGCTGAGGTTCAAGCTTCATTTCCAAAACATTGTAAGTTCTTTATAAAATACACCGCAAAGATGGCATAGGGAAGCATCACTTCTGAATGGCTGACAGCCTACTGGTGAGGAGATGTATCCGGTCAGTGCTGGACAAATAATCAGGGTCTTGGATTTGTATAAGCTATACCTCTAATGACCTTCGTCCACAAAGCTATTCAATGTTTTTATCATTTCTGAAGTGGAAGAATGATAGCTTAGGTTTTGTTCTGATTAAGAAAAGGAAAATTTGGAAATGTTTTAAATATATCAATGAATATATAAAAAAAGATATTTAACACTTCATTTTAATCCATACAAAAATATTAGCCTCTATAATCTCTCTTCTGGCACCCAAATTTGAGCACTGCATAAATGATAGCAGTGTGGGATGACTGAACAAACTGCAGCCTAGTTTAAAGGCAAAGATAAACAAATATCATTATTTGATGTCTCCTACCTTTTTTCTGTGATAAGAGTAACATTTCTTTACAACTCACCACAAAATTTTGAGGCTATGATATGAATACACAGAAGACAAGTGGAAGCTACTCCTAGAAAGAAAAAAATCCAATAGCTGCTAATCATCTCTTTAGTGTTAGGAAATGATAACCCCATAGAATAAAAGTGGTCATAAAATTAATGAAGAACATAAAATGCTGCAGATCTCAGTGGTGATGCAGGACTAACTATTCCTGAAACTAATATGGAGTATTTCTTTTGAAAATGTATGAAGATGCTGAACTTGATGCTGAGGCACAAACAGTTCCCAGTAACTTGAACCTGCAAACTTATGATTAGGAAACACTAAATATTACATGGATCACTGTATAGAAATGTTGTTGGAAGTTTCCATAAATAAAGACATATATCTTGTGTCAGACTTGAGCAGACTAAAGAAAATAAACAATTTACCTAGACTATGTCTCTCCTGATTTTTCTGCAGAATACATTTCCTCCTGCCTCTGTTAACCTCAAGTCCTGGAAATTATTACCTTCAAGGACAGGAATAAGCAACTGGAAATCATGTATTAGAATATATTAGAGTATGTATATACATTCGGTACATGGCTTGCTTGTTTTAAAAGACCCTCAAGTGATGGGAATTCCATAGTGTTTCCAGATTATTTAGTCCCTTTATTGATGGTCATTATCACTAGCTAACGGCAGAGCTGATTTTATGCAGTTTTATTCCATTACTTCCTAGCCACCTTGGTACAATACGGATTATTCCTCTTTATTTTTTTTATTAGAAAAAAATGTATATAACTTAAGACTAGTACCATCTTTCTCCCTTGTCCTTCTCACCTTTTCCCTTTTATCCTAAAATATGACAGTTCAATCAATATTGTTTCATATATCATAAGACATCTGATTGTCCTTCTTCAGACCTCCTTAATTGCTTCACATTTTCTTGAAGAACAGAACCTACCACAAGCACTTACAAGCTGAAAGCCACCCAATTCTGAGGAGAGAATACAGTGGCCCATCCGGTGTTGAGGGGAAGGGGCTATTCCTTCTCCTGTCTTGCATATATTTTACGATGTTGCATTTGATTTTTCCTTCAAAGGATAACTTAAAAATTGTCTTTTCTTATGACTCTCCACTCCATGTCAAAAATTGGTCATACATTTGGGGAAATTACCACACAGTCAATGCCCTGCTATACTCCCTCCCAAAGATAATTCGAATCATCACTAAACTAAGAATCACACTGTGAATGATGCTGTCAGGGTTTGGGATCCCTCCCCTGCCCAACAAAAAAAACTCCTTCTCCTTGTCATTCTAGTCTGGCAATCTTTAGTAGATCTTTACATGGCAGTCTACATCTTCACTTTTCAAGAGACTTTAAATATGTCTATATCCTATGCAATTCTACCAGGGCAACATTCTCCCTCTTTTCTTCCATCTGTGCTTCCACAATAAACTTACATTCGTACTTCAGTAGTGAAAATCATTCCATTATGTCTATGAAAAAAGTAAAGTATCATTTTGGTTATGTATTAATGCCCCAAATTTTCTTGTTTGTCCCATGTATTTTGCATAATAACTGACACAGAAAATGTGCAACAGATCAGCTCTCTGTCTTCCTCCTGCTCATTCTTCAATCTTTGCTGTGAATAAAATGATACCTTTTGATTTCAGGAACTTTGTCTGAGTGTTTTCAACACTGACCTCTGGGATTTTGTTAACCTCTTATTAATCTTGGGGTCAAATTTAATTTTCTTATTCCTTTTGCATGAGATATAGTCTAAACTTGGTCTAAATCTCACAACACATCATGGCAAGGTTGAGTTATTCAGGGCTGAAGCCCTGTTCAAACCATCACTGTGGGATACAACCTTCAGCACTATGGAATTAATGAAATTGTGTAGATATAGCTTTAGCAATATTTTTTATTTGGGGATTTTATTTACCAAGAGAGTTCTTCTGAAAAAAAAATATATATGTATATTTATTGAGACAAAATTTGACAGAGCAACACAGGAGTTTTCCTGTAAGTGTTAAATTAAAGCTTCCAAATGAAAGGGTTGACTAAAAATCCAGCTGTGCCCCTCAGATCAGCTAAATGCTTCTCTAGTCATTATATGAGATTGATGAGAATCTCCTTGACAGGTCCTCCTTGATTTGGACAACTAAAGTTAACAGGATTCATACTCAGATTACTCTTACAGTGCTATATAAATCCAAGGTTTTTCATTGTATATATTTTAATGAACTGATTGTCTGTATTTTGATTTAATTGTCTTCCTGGTATTTGTCTGCATTTTCACATTTCTTCCTCTTTGCATCTCTGTAAATCTATTTATTTGCACTTTTTATGTGATTTAGCCCTGCTTTATGTTCAAAATCAAAAATGATTCATAATGTTGAAGGCATTATACCACAAACACATATGGGATTGCATTTACAATGTTAGTTTTGCTCTGAGACTGAAAGTTCCTCCTACCCTCAGACTGGTAAAAGCCTTTCTGGACAAAGTATTTTTTTAAAACAAGAAGGCAGATGCTAGCACTTCCATAGTGCTCTTCCCATAGCTTGCAAGCATTACTATTGAAGAACAGGGGCAACATTTGATTGGTTGTTGTCTGCCCAGCCAGCTTTAAAACACATTCAAAGACATTACAATGGTAGAAATTACCTAAGGAGTTAACAAAACATTTTATCTTTACAAAAAACAACATACAGAATAATATATATTGTATTTTTTATGTCCAGGAAACCACAGCTTTTTATTCTCCCTAATTTGAAATTAATGAGTTTCAGTATTATCTGCAGGGAAAGCAAGGTTGATTAGTCTTTCAGAACTTGCTTCCATCACTGAAGCTGCATGTCTTTCAAAACTGAACCTTATACAGATAAATCAGTGAATTGTGTCTATATGAACAGAAGAGTAAGAGAGACTGATTCACAGATCAATGTTATACATATATCATATTCTATAAGTATCCTAAGCCATAGCAACATTAATGCAGCTGATTTGTTGTATTCATTTCCTTTCCCAAATGGACAAATGTTGATCTTTCTATTTCTAGATAAATTACTAAGATTGAAAATTTTTGCATCAGAAACTGTATCTTTATGCAGCCTGCATGGCAACCAGTGCAGTGGAGTTTGACCAATTAGCAATGGCTTAGAAAAAGATTAGCATGGGAAGACTATGGAACAGTGTCCCAAAAAAAAATTTCATCAACCTGGTTTTACCCAGACAAGATTAAAGGATTTCACAACAATGTTCTAGAAGTATAATTAGAAGAATACGAAGCCTGAAAGAAGACAGAAGGTGCTCTTACGTCTAATAGAAAAGAAGAGGTAGGAAAGATGGCTAGAACCTGATTTGTTAGGAAAAAAATAGTTTTGATTTTCTTTTTAGCAAAGAGAGTAAGCAGTTTTTGAAAAATGTTTCTGGGCGTGTGATTGTCCATGATATGAACTCTCTAAATCAAATTTGGATGACTTTCTAAAATGTAAGCCCAGGTCCAATCAGAAGTTTGGGGCTTGGTGCATGAGCTGTTGAAGTAATTCTGCAGCATGCATTATGTAGGAGGTTTAGCTTTAAAATCTACTGAGAAAATCGCTGGGCCAAACCAGCTGCTTGTGCAGAGTGGTATAACTTTTTAAAAGTCACTTGAGTTGCATTGATTTACACCAGCTTGTGATCTTGCCCTTGGAATATAATTTACTGCTGTCATTATGCAGTAACACCCAGTCCCTGTCTATTTTTCGCACTGTAATAAAAGCAGCTGTCTTTGTGATATGGGGCCTGATCCAATTACAGTCAACGGTAAACGTCCTGTGTAGCATAAACGCATGATTAGATGGTTACAAACTGATCACAAATAAATTCAGACTGGAAATTAAACTTTCCCTTTGAGACTGTTTTCTTGAACTACCTGGTAAAATGCTGGAATGGTCTTCCAAACAGATTAACGAGTGAAAGATTGTATTACAATTATATGGAAATATATATAGAGAGAGAATATAGGGACAGATAATATGGAAAACATTACACAACGAACAGAAAAGCAGGGCACTAATGTAATGATAGTTCCCTAAGTACTTCCCTTGTCTCCAGTAATTGCAGCTCAATCACAACAGGCAGCTGAACCAGAAGTAGTCAGAACTGGGAGATCTCAGAGGGAGTCTGATATTTTGGTGTCTCTAGTAGATTTGAAGGGGACCTGCAGCTCTGTGGGCTCGTAACACCTCTAGGCATTACGAAGCTGTTTTGTTCTGTAGATGTTGGAAAGGTGGGAATCTTCAAGGTGTGGGAAGTGGTCACAATCACAATCAAAGTCAGAGTGCGGAATGGGGACTCCCTGTGAAACCAATAAAACAAGCTGTGTGTGTACGTTGGGTTACTGCTCACATTCTCAAGGTTAAACTCATTGTTGGGTTTTATTTCATTAGGTTTGGACTGGCAGGTATGGTTTAGGGATTTTTTTTTTCTACCATGGTTGACTATAGGATCATCTGTGAACTTTATTTATCAAACCACCTCATCATATAGGAACAAAAGACTCTAATGAAATGTTTGTTCTTACTTTCTTTAGTCCCCTTGCACATTATGGTTATGGCTTTTTCGCTTTTAGCAAATGTTGTAAGCCAATTTTAAGGAGGTGAAAGTATTTTGCTTTGTGGTAGCCTATGCTGTAGACCTTTCTGAATGAGATCTCAAACATACAGTTTCCTCCAGCTGCGGTGCACTCGATGGGCTGGAAGCGAGCCCGTTTAATCCTGACTTCCTATTTATGTTGTCTACTGTGAGGTGCTGAATGTTTTATTTCTGTCTTTCACTCCTGTCTTTTTTATTCCCACCTTTAAACATTCCAGTATATCTTTGAAACAAGAAGAGTGCAGTCAGATACAGGCAATGCGACAGGAGCACTGGCAAAAGAATGGTAAAGTGGGGGCTTTTCTTCATGTTTCTTACTTATTATTCTGCTATCTCCAGTGTTGGTCTTATTTCTGCCACACACAAAAAGAACCTCAAATATTGTAAGAAGAGCATTGGAGTCTGTCCAGAAGCAGACCTTTGGGTAGAAAAACAAAAGGTCTGTGGTGAAACTGTGCCATTAGGATACCATAGGTAGAATTAATCTGAGCCAATTTAGAAATGTACAGTGTGCCATTCATTATGTCCTAAAATATATGCATTGCATAAATCAGAGCAATGTGGGGATGGAAGTGCCCTTCTACTAAAGAGTGGATCAGGGCTGACTAACTCAAATAGAGGGACGGACACTGTAGACTTTGAAAGTTAATTTTGTCCTAAACTCCACTGTTCACCATTTTAGGAGATGTTTTACCGATTTTTATAGTCTGATATTACAAATGAATAGTAAAAGTTGGCCTTGTCAGCCATGCAGGAATTTTGCAAGGATGGGAGGATCTCTGAGGTGTACATAAGCATTACACCAGGGCTCTTTGCACTCCGCCTTGCACTAAAAATGTGGCCTAAGGAAAAATAATACAAAAGGAATGTTGTTCTCTTGTTACGAAATATCAGTCACTCGAGGACAAAGTCATCCAGCAGAACTTACAGCAATTTAAAGTTATCAAGCTGAGGCTGGATACCAGTAAATAGTAGCAGTTAACAGCAGTTCTGAATTTCTTTTCCTATCCTGTCAGATAGGTATGACATACACTAGGAACAAGTTAAAGTCTGATATATTACATATAAGCCATGGAAAAATCCAAACAAATATGATTCAAACTGCTCAAATGGCAAGGGCTAATCTCTATGCATATGTTTATTAATAATACAGTAAAACATGCCACATGATAAATTTTTCACCAAGCTTCTGTAGAAATTTGCTAGTCTATAAGTAACAGATGACTTACAGAAAGCTAACAATTTCTCTCTCCTCCGTCTTTGTACATGAGAAAAGTTTATGTATAATGCATCCATTTTTTACTCCTTACGTATGATTTTATATACCCTTTTCACATAGAAGTATCTCATACACATACGTGTGCATCTTATTGGTCTGCCTTCCATACACATACATGATCTTGTTGAGCTGCCTTCCTTTCCTCAAGTACCTATGATATCATTGCCACAACTACTGCTCTTCAGAGAGTTCTCCATTCATTATAGAATAGATAAGTGTGGTTGGTGCCACTGCAGCTGAATTGTTTCCGTGATTTCATTTCAGTGGTAAGGGTTTATTCAGCAAGATGTTTAAGCTCATGTTCAATTTGGAGCAATTGGGTAGTCTCAGATGTCCTGTGAATTAGGCACCTGTCTGCATTAGTGGGAAATAGTGATATGCCTAAGTATTTATTTCTGAATGAAATCTTGAATTTAAGGATGCTTATCCCTGAAGTGAAAATTCAATGACAGCCCTAGCAGTGACTAGTGCTTAGAGACCATTGATTCTGATTACAGGGCTTCATGCAACTTTTACATCTTCTCTATATATTTTCTAATTTAGGTTAATAAAAAAAGCACAAAAATAAAATTTCGGGTTAGAACACACCATGAAAATAAGAGAAGGCGCAAATCAAACTTTCTCTATTTCTGTCTCCAGATGCTTCCCTTTATTTGTGATCAGTTCACAGATATTTCTGGAGAAACTGAAAAGCAGTCTGTAAACAAGTGAGAATCCTGAGACTGATATGTGTAAGCCATAAATCATACTTAAATTTTTGTACTAAAAAAGAAAAGAAGAGAGAGAGAGAGAGAGATGATACTTCAGCAAGTTCAGTTAATGAGGTAGAATCTAAATCTAAATCTAAAAAAATAAGTGTACTTATTTGCTTTGAAATAGACAGTATTTAGATTTTCAAACATCTTGATGCTATATGTATGGTTTTTTCACAAAGGCTTGTATCTAGGCATCAGAGAGAGATTAGGGATAGTCCCACTGAAATCAAGATAAATTCTGCTTGCTGTGCATAGGAGTAATGTCATTGCAATGATAAACAATATTTCCTTGAAAATGTGTATATTTTTAAGCTTGGAAAAAACCATACTTCAGCTAAGCAGTAAAATATGTACTGAATTTGTCAGCAAAAGGTCCTGTGGGAGATCAGCACAGGGATTTTTACTTCTTGCTTTGAGGAGCATATCCTTAAAGGGCAGCCACATAATTTGGAGCAGAAAAACATCAGTATAGTGATGGCTGCCTCACCAGCTATTTCCATTTCCCATTTCTAGGTTTTTTAAACATGGATAACTAGAGAGGTAAGAAACACATCTAAATTAGTAGGAGCAAAGATAGTACTGAGACACAATGTAAAATATAGCATCCAGTGATATTTTCATGACCAGCTGGTGATGTTTGGATTTGGTGCAGATCCCACCTCAAGAACCTGCTGCAATTTTATGATTTTGAGCCTGTGTTGGCCAGAATAGCAATATTGATACAGAAACTATTGAGGGAAGATGAAGAGAGACCCTGAAAGATGAAGAGGAAAAGGAAAAATTAATGAGTCAGTAGAAGTATAAAAGGAAGACGTAGCCATTTAGAAGCCTCAAAATAATTGTAAAAGGCAATGCTAACGATATCATCTAGCTTCAGCTGCCCACTGAAAGCAATCGTTTGCTTAATTATATGTCCAGAATAAATAGTTATATCCATACATTACAACTTCTTTCTATTACTGTAATGCGAAAATTTTAGTAAAATCTGTTGGTAAAAGAAATGCAGAACATGTAGTCCTACTCTGTGAAATAGATCAACTTATCTAGTAAGTAATATTTGATAATATGTAACACTTTGAAGGCTCAAGGTTTATCCAAGCTCAGCATACCAGCCTCTTTAGGGCTGTCTGGGATTTGATCAAAGGCATCTTACCATTAAATAAGGATCAGTGAGTCACTCGTATATCATGTCCCTATATATTCCTGACACTTATATTTCAGCTGTGATTCAAATTCAAATGAAATACTCCCAAACTTTGGAGATGTTCACATACTATGCAAAGCACTTGCAGAGATAGATGCAATAAATTCTGGTCGCTGGTTGGCCAAAATCTGAACCTTGTCTTACATTTACACTTTCGTAATCTTTTGTAATCGCAACACCAACTTTCCTGAGCGCCAGTGCTCCACCACGGCTCTCCACTACCAGATACATATCATGAAACACTGGATCCTGCAGTCAAATCAAGCTTATCCCCAGCAGGGTCACTAAGGGACACCAGGGTCACTAAGGAGCAGTAATGCAAGCAAGGGCACAGCACCCTGGAAAACTCACCTCTGAACATATGGATGGAGAAAAAAACGGTCAGCTGCTACTCCCAAAGCAAGTCGTTAGTATAGAAATGCTGTTGTACCAAAAGCTAATGTGATAACACAGAGTGTAATAGCAGGGACTGATTGCTTTAAGGCAATGTGCATGCGCAGCTGAGGGAAAAATATGCCTTGTGAATTCTGTTACTGGGTATCAGACGCAGGGAAGAGAGAATCCAACTTACAGATTCCACACTGATGTTTTTCCCTGGGAGTTAATGATTTTTTTCTACTTAAGAAAAAATCACTAAAATCTGAAGAGGGTGTGTGCAGATATACTCGCGCTACGCATCCAGTAACCAAAACACCAAAGCAGACTAACTTATGAAAACGTGTTTGCTTCTCCTGCCCCATTCTGGTAGAGTCATCCGGTAGGATCAATCAGTGAGAGTGCCTTGGAAATGAAATTGTAAAAGTGAGCGGACAATCAATTCTTACAAACATATGGACATTCAGAATTGTTTTCTGATGTATGTTTTTAGGATCATATCATATCTCTGGTATTTTGCAACTTTATTTTTATTAATTAGAGACTTATTTAACTTTATGGCACTTTCAGAAGTCCTAATCAACAAAAAGAGATTTGCAGACAGGTGGTGTGAAACTTACTGACCTTAGAAGAGTTTATGTCTTAGAGGAGTGGAGGAAGAGAAGACAAGAGCTAAAGTGACTCAGCTTGTTAGTGGCAGAGCGAGGTCTGGAAGCAGCAAGCTATTGTGCCACCTTCCTATGAGTCCCTGGGTCCATAACACACATTGATGAAACATTTATTTTCCCAGTCTTTAAATCAAAAGGTAACACATTCTTGATACTCTTCATTATGTGTCTGGACCACCACAATGCCCCGCTCAAAAAAAAGGTCAGAAATAAAGGGAGCCCATGTTTTATCTCAACTCCAGGATGTGTTTGAAAGAACTAGCACTGTAAGACTAACTTCAGACTTCAAAGGAATATAGAAAAGAACAGTTTTCTGAAGTCAATAAATTTAAGATTAGTGGGTAAATTTAGGATCAGAACTTTAGTTAAGTCTGCTCTGAAGTTCCGATTTAATTTTCTCTTCATAAAACTACATGGGAACTGTTTAAAAAAAAAATCATACTTATAAAATTCTATTGGTCGTTATGCCTCCTGCCTCAGCCACACACAATAGCAAATACTTACAATGAGAATAGCTCCACTGGAGCAATACTAATACATTTGCCACAGCTCCCACTCTGTCATTATGCACAGGAGCCTGTGCTTATCCCTTTTTAAATTGGAGACTCTTTTAGCCAGGAATCCCCAGGATAAAACTGAACCATTTTCCTCACGGCAAAACAAATCCTTCTCTGGTGAATTTTGTTATTGTTTATTGTTACAGTGTTTTATCAGCACTAAACTGTATGAAAGCTTCAATTAGTTCTTGATGAATGATCCCATAAAATCATGTAGTTTCATTTCCCCTGCCACCAGATATTTCACTGAGTGTTATTAAATGAAATATAATTGGGACGGGATTCAGGAAACTTGGAGTCTTCTTATTTTCCTTTTGGGCTTGAACATTAGAGTACGTCTCAGATATTTAATTTTTTGGAGGTGATGGCTCCTTGCTCAAAACTGAGAAATTCTCCTCAGTTCACAGCTATTGTTTAAGGCTGCTACACTATAAGCAGTTAACACATGACTAGGAAAATACAGATATAACTGCCCTTTTCTGGTCCAGGCTCCTCTGCCAGTAGCTTTGCGATAGGAAGATGAAGAAAGATTCACCGGGAAAAATTTCTTCTCACGTCCTATGAATAATCAGATCGAGTTTATCTCTGATGTAACTCCATTGAATGCAACACAGTTGCATTTTTACTATATTCTTTCTTACTATATTTTCAAATTCTGTATTCATATTCTGTGTTTTGGGGTAGAGGCTTCACGTCATCAGGATCCAGAGAACAAATGTTGTCAGCAAGTAATTTGAACTTTGTTGTTTAAGGGAGGAAAGATTCACATACGTTACTATTAATAATTCCCGTTTTCTTGTGTTTCACATCTGAAATCAAATTTCTCAGGGCAGTGATACTAGCTACAACAGTGTCTGTCTACATCCTTGTTTTTGATGCCTGAACTCATCCATGGAGTTGTGCTTCAACTAGGCTCCATGAAAGCTTTTCAGCAACAGAAAGCTTACTGTGAACAAAGTTACCTTTTTTTTTATCAAATTCTCCCACCTGGTCTTACACTAGTAAAAATGTTAGAGGAAGGTTGTCATATCTTGGTGGAAGGCCTGAACGTCAGATTTCATAATGGAAGGAATTTCCTCCAACTAGTTAAACAAGCATTGTAGCCTGCCAAGAGCTATCAAACTGTCCTTTGACTTGTCTGTTTACTTCTTTCTCTTACATGTGGAAAGTGGATTTACCCAATGGTGCTGCTGGATATACACATTACTGCAATTATCAGAGCTTCACAGCAAAATGCAGTTAGTCTGCTCAATGGGATAAGTGTGCTTATTGGCATCAGACCAAAATATCACCTACATCAGAGTAACTTTCAAAAAGGAGATGTTATTTGCAGTAATAAATATCAGACTATACTATCATTAAAGAGGTGTAAAGATATTTGTCACTTGCTGCTAAAGAATCTTTTTCCCTTTCTATAATGGAAGATGAGGCCACTATCAGGCATCATAGTCTTGGCACATTTTTGGATCAGTTTAAAAGCAGGAAATCAGACCATCAAACATCACTAAACACAAGATACTAAAGGTTCCGATTTTACAGTAGCATTAGAAACCCATAAATCATATGGCATTGTAAAAGAAGAAAAGCTAATAAATACACAAATGCAGCATGATATTTTTCCTGCTAGAGGTAATATTAAATTACTCCTATCACCTTTTCAGCACATCAGAAATTTTACTAATAAATCTCCGTGTTCAGGGTATAGGTTCAGCATCCTTGAAGTTTGCAAGTTCTCTTTTCTGAATAGTTAAGAATTAAACCTGATTTGGAGCTGAGAAATAGTTTCAGGTACTGGCTTTGATACATGCATTTTCCACCAGGGAAACCCATCCCTCTGCCAGCCCTCACAACCTGTGGGCAACTGGCCTCATTGCCCAACTTGTCTGGGCAGCCCTGGCATGGCAAGTTAGTAAGTCTGACAACTGATAACTTCTTTAATGACAACATTAACTGCTGTTATCCAACAAAGTGCCAGAACAGATGGAAACCAGCACTCACGTGTTTACCAGAAAAAAAAAGCATCTTTTGAAGGAACATGCCTAGCAATGGTACAAAAGCAATAAATGTGCTTCCTGACAGAGTACATGGACTCCCAGCTAGCCAACAGTGTAAATGGATAACGGTGTTCACAGAATATTTCTTGATAAAATTCTTGGAGTTCCGCAGATCAAAAGAGCTACATGAGTCAAGTGCTGCCGGTATGTTATATTGAGATCTGTTACAAACAACAGAAGAAGAAAAAGGAAAATAGCAAAGTCAAATTGTTTCCCTCTGACATTCTTTACTTTTTGTCAATATTTGCTTAAAAAAAGGAGGAGAGTTCTACAGGGCTCTGGTTAAATAAGACCCTTTCTGTAATTATAAATGTACACATATGAAAGTCCTTTTAAAGGAAAATAGTAGCCTACTGGGTATTAGAGAGAGAGGGCTTGTTCTCTTACAAATTTTCACAGTGCTCTGGGAGTTAGTCCTCAGAGAATTCCTAGTGCTGGTGGGCTCCCACTTTAAAGAACTTCGGATTGCTGAAGGTGGTGTTTCCCCTTTGAAGACTGTTGCATTTTTTAACAGATCCTCCTTTGAAGATATTCATATCTGTGGGGTTCTCCAAAATAGTTGGGGGGAAAGGCCCCTGTTGCTGCTATTTACCAGGTTAGAATTTCAAACCTGGGAAAAACAGTGGATCCCTGAGAGGAGGATGCTCTTTTTGAAGCAGTTCAGATGGTTCCAGCAGGCTTTGCTTCTGAAGTTCTCATTGCTAGAAGGCGTCTGTCTTTAAAACTTCGTATCATACACAATGTCACAGAAATACCACAGAGAAAAGAGCATTATTTTTAAAGGTAATATGAAATACACTGCTATGGAAGACTTTTTGAAAAGATACAGCCTGTTTGCCTGTTTGACAAATACGTAATTTCTGTTAAGTATAAGAACAGTATTATCTCTGTTGTAGTGATCTCAGCAGAAAGATTTACTTCTTAACATGCAATGTCTCCACTACAGAGGATGAACTGGAAAGGTTCTGCTCTTATATGCTCTTCTATATTGTCTGGTTCACATTTCATCTTTGGCCAGCTTGAATAGTCTGTTGGTAGAAGCACCATGCGAAGATCAGCATTGTTAAGGTGTTCCTTCAAAGAACTTATTTCCTAAAGAAATCTCTTTTAAAACAAATAGCATACCAAAATGATGGCAGGTAATAGAACTGTGAGGAGACAGACTGTGAAATTTCTAATAGCAGAAAGGAGTATTGTATGGGCAAAATCTTTTTTAAAAATAGAAATGTTTTGAAGGGCTTTTGTAGTGCAGTATTTCTTGTTAGAACAAATACCTTTTCCTCCATGGTTTTTCTGTCGAGAGGCTTACAAGTTAACCAAAGTCACTGTAAGACCTAGAGAAGCACTACTTATGTTTCAGAATGCTGAACTTGTGAGGCATCTAGTTTGCTGAGATACTCTGCACAGATGTCATCAGCAGTGAAGAAGGTCTTTCTATTGAGATTCATAATATACAGATATAACACAAATGCACTTGGATGCATCAGAAATAAAGAATAAGTTGATGCAAAGCCAAAGTTTTTAGCTGTTGAACATGAGTGTTTAGGATTCAAGTGTTGCTCACCATTCTTTCTGAAGATAAATAATGCGTGTCTGAAGCGCCTACCTTTTCTCTTGAATATGATCCAGAAAGAAAGACTGAGGACACTAGGGCAGAACCTTTCCCTCGCATAAAGGGTGTCTTCCGCTCCTCGGCAAGCATGTGCGTTATAAAGAACCTCCGTTGTTAAGATCTCATCTAAACAAATATTCCAGTGAAGTGCATGAACCTTTTAGCAACAAAGAGCTATGTTGATTCTGGGAGAATTTCAGTCTAGGATTCCAAAGAGCTCATTAATATCGAATCAGAGCTGAACAAATTTCATCTTTTTCTATAATTAATTGTAATGTCATATTTGTAGGAATTTTTGTTGTGAGTACCATAGCATTTAGATGTTGTCACTTCAAGATAAAGACATGAAAGTACATGCACACATACAGAAATAATATTCGGATTACAAATAATAATGATGATTCTTTTGTATTTTTTACAGTTATAGAACAAATCTTTAAGTGTATTAATGATGTATAGCTCTAGTGGGAGATTTGGGAATAAAGAACTACGATTTTTTAAATTGAAATAAAAGAGAGCAGAAAAGAACTGTAGAAGAATAGGGAGGAGAAAAGAACTGTAAATGGCTACCGGAGTAGCCTTGCATATTTGTCTTAGCTTTAAAATACACTAAGCAAAAATAAGATGGTGAACACACACAGAAAGAACACCAATAGGAAAAAAAAAAAAAACAGCAACAGCATAGTATATACTGATTAATGGATGCTGTAGATATCTTACTGCTCTGTTTGCTTGGTTAGCTTTGTTTCAAATCTGATACAGATCTCATACTGCACAGCAGATCCTGAAATAGTCCGTGTTCCTTTAAATTCAGGCAATGCATCACTTTCTATTACCCTGTGTCACATCAGTCTACGACTGTAAAGGATGAGTTATGTGGACATGAACCAGCATGAGGGCCCAGTTCAGACAAATCTGAGGTTTCATGAGAAAGTCAAATGTTCACATAGACAAATTCTCGCTTTTTTATTGCGGCATACATTGTTTATATAGAAAGATCTAGAAATGAAATTATTTGCTGCTTTACACATTACAGTCCACTCTGGGCTTTTATTTTTAGGACAAAGAGGCCTTAGAAAGCATTTCTCAGCAGCTTTTAAAGTTAGGCAACACCAAATTTTTTGGAAAGGGGAAGCAAAATGCCAAATCTTCTTTAGTTCTTAGTTCAAAACTCAGAAACAAGTGACTTAAGATTGTGTCTGGAAGATGTTCTTGTTTGAACCAACATCCATCAATATCCCCTTGATGATTAGAGGCATTAAAGCGGATGTGCTAACAAGAAGGTCCAGTGCAAAAGAAACCAGTGTGGAACCCCGCTATCTTCTTGTGCTACACTAGGATGCAATTGAGTGCAAACTTCCTTAGCATCCATCCATTGCTGGAGACCTCCTCCAGCAAGATGGAGCTAAATGACTCAAACTTTGTGCACTTGGTCTCTAGCACCGCTATCAAATACAATAGATAACGTTAGAGATTCACAATGTAAGAGTCTAGAAGCACTTTTCAGATGCCAATCATTAGATACAGGAATTCTAGCCTGCTGTGATCCTTAGTTACTGTATTTATTAAAATTATGCCTTCAGGAATGGAGTTTAAGACTGCATGAAGAAGCACACAGGGAGAGCTGGGTGGTTCAGGAATACAACACAAGTTTAGGGATCATGAAGTGCCAGGAGAGCAATCACAGCTTCAGAAAGTCTAGGTTTCTCACCCTTCATCAAACTCACACACATTCCTCAGGGAACAAAGCGGAGAGGATGTAAAGAAATAAGGTCCCAGCAGAAGAGCAGCAGTGGCCCCTGGAAGTTGCAGCCCCCTTTGCACGGAGCTCAAAGTGCCCGTGGTGCCAGTGTGGCAGCACTGGGGATCTCAGCGATCTTTCCTGCTTTGCCTTCTCATCTAGCCCTAGATTTGATTCCCCAGTTAACCTCTTATTCGAGGAGAGTCTAACTGCGTTCCCTGTGGCATAACCCCAGCACCGAAACCAGGCTTGAGCTGCTCACAAGCCACAATGCGTCTCAAGAAGCCTTGCTTACCACCACTGCATTGCAAATTGAAGCACACTGGCCATATTACAAGGCTTCAAGGTTAAATGCTTTAATGTTCACAAAATACTTCAAGATCAAAGTGCGGAAATTATTGAAGTTCACTCATCAAAAAAAAAAAAAAAAAAAAAGGAGGTTTGTTAGGTTCAAAAATGAGTCTTCTGAATGTAAAGTGACCAAAACCAACTCTTTGGTTTGATAAACGCATATTTAAACAGCAGAAAGGGGAGGCTTTTGCCCCTGATTTCTTAAGCTGAAAATAAGCATAGAGTCATAGAGTCAAAACTGCCCAAGTTTGAGAAGCAGTTGTTAAAATATCTCCATCTTACAAGTAAAATGTGCATGATGATCAGCTGGTCTGATCAGAATTAATGTCTTTTGTCTGTCTTTTAACTGCATTGCCAGGCTTTCTAAAAAACACTTATGTTTGAAAGTGTAACCTTTGCGTGAATCTCCATGTTAACGTTAGCAAATCTGAGAGACATGGAAACACTCTCTGAAGAGCCTTCTCTTCCTCACATAGTAGCAAAGAAAAAATTGGGGTATCGATGATTGGAACATTTGTATTTAAAGATCTATAAATGACCTTTTCAGAAATACCTCCAGGGGCCATTTTTTTTCCAGGGCTTTGTTTTGTATCAGTTTAATTCAATGCAAAGAGATCATGCTTACTGTTTCACAGTAAATACCTCTGAATGTGTCTTTCACTTTTGCTGATTGTTATAATTTTGATAAATTATTTCAAATCTAATTTACAAGCATGTATCTTAATACCCCAGGGATACTAAGATATAGAAGATACCTTATCAAATACCAAATTAAGGCAGTATTGCTGGTGAATTCAACGAGTATTGCTGAGTGCAGGTGAGTGATGCTTTGTGGCTAACTTTATGTTCTGAAAAAAACTGCAGGGGGCTGACAGCTAAAGAGACAAATTATGGTGTAAAATGATACTTAGGTTAATTTCTTAGACTTTTATCTGAAGCTGTCTTGCTCCTTATAAATAAATAAATAAAGTGAAGAAATGTGGGGGGAGAAAAAGGAATGTGTATTCTTTTGAATATAAATAATTTCCAGCAAATGAAACAGCAGCGTTAGCTAGGAATCAATGTAGCACTGAAAGTGCAGAGTTGCACAATCATTCTCTTCTTGAGCAGTGTCTTTCTTTAGCAAGTAATAGTACTGCAGAGCTGGGCGGTATTTAGCGCTACCAAACAAATCACAGAATTTGCAGCTAGAGCTGCTCTGTTGCCTCCTAACATGAAGATGGAGCCACAAGACACTTTGCTCAACAGCAACTTCTCTCAGGCTGCCTGAGAACCCACTGCCGGGGTGTTTTAAGCAAACATCAGTGTGCAACGGGGTGGCAAGAGCTTAAAACTTGCTTATTTGCTCTTCATTAGTTTGCATCACCTTCTCAAATTGTATTTATATTAGTTTTTATTTTACATTAAATAAGTCCTCATTGATGCATCTTTACTGTGTTATTCAACACCCACCAACTCACTGACAATTGCACATCAATACATTTTAGTTAAGCATCTGTCTCCTCATTTGCTTCCTTGTCAAATTTGCAATTTATGTCTGCATAACTTTTCACTCTGTAGCTGCACTCTGCATGAAACAGGTAGAGAGCACACAGCAAAATGCTACGCTTGTTCTTCAGAGCAAATATGTAGTGCAAGTTCATGCTGTGAAGATCTGAGAAGTTCTTTAGGGTTACATATAGGTGTGAAAGCTGTCGTGAGACTGCGCTGAAGCCACAGCCTTAGCTAGGCAATAATTAAATCATTAAAAAAAAAAAGAACAATGTTAAGCCCTTGTATTCAGAGACAAGGCGTTCCTATCCCTGAAAAATGAGCTTGGTTTAAAAGAGCAATGAAGAGAATAAAATCTAAGTAGATGCTTTAATTTGAAGTCAAATGTTTTATTGTTAAAGCATCTTCCCTTTGTATGCCCACACTTCCCCTGCCTTCACTGTCCTCTGCCCAGAAGAAATCAGGCCTTTCCTCAAGTTTATATCACACAAAAAATATTTACTTGTGGCAGCTGAAAAGCATACTATCCAAATCTTGAATATTTTATAGAAAATAAAATGATATTTATTTTTAAGTGCATTCTACCTTCAACACAACCGCATCCTCACAACAAATCTATTGCGTTGTCCTGACATAGTTACTGCAAAGGTTTTTCCTGTGCTGTCCCAAGGGCCCAATTGATTTATCTGCCAGAAGCCTAAAGCCCCAAAATAAGATAGCTTTGAGTTTACAGAGGTCATTTTTCATTGTCTAAATAAAAATTTCTAAACAAAAATCTCTCATCCTGTTAACCGCAGGGTCCTTATCTCCCCAGAGGCTACAGAAACCTGAGAGAAGCCATTTCAATTCTTTTATGAAGAAAGATAAAAGCAAGTTTTCGATTAGAAAGCCAAGGAAAGCCTTCTTATTAAATGGTGGTAACAGTAACTAGTCGAAAAGGCAAAACTGTTCAAGGAAGGAGGGGGGAAAGGGAAATCATTATGCATGAAGCAAACACTATACATGAGGCTGCCAAGACAATCTGAAGTAACGACATTCAGGAAGAGAAGGGAAGTTCACAAGCCTTTGTAACTAGTTACAGTTCATTCCCATCTATTTAAAAAACCCGTTTTATCAGGCACGTTTTCTTAATTGTGTGCCCATAGCTTTGTCAACTAATATTAACCGTGTGTTAGGGTCATTACGTATTCGGGCCCACTTTCTCTTGATCTGTCATTCGAAGCACTTACATAGCGCTGGCTGGGTGTGGAGGTGGCATGTGATTCCAGTCTCGGAATGATGGACTCTGCAGTGCTAAGCTAAAAGTGAAATTGTTAGAAGTTACTTCATATTCAAGTTATGATAAAGTGAGATAAACAGAGATATTAACGGTGATGCACCGGGAAATTATCCAGACCTGGGAAAGCAAAAGGTTTCTGCTATTGAGAAATATTCTCGGCATACTGACTATAAAGCTGAGGTAGCCTGTTAGGTTTCTTTTCCTCCTTCCTACCTAGCACACAAGGAAGAATGAAACAGCATTAAGGACACTGTTTTGCTCTTCAGTATAGCAGCTCTAAATATCTGGTCTTCCATTTAAAATGACAAGTTGAAAAAAAACACTGATAATTCCTCAAGGATGAATAAAGTCCAGGCAAGGTTTTCTGAGCTATTTCCTCCTGTAGAGGATAGCTGCTCAGAAATATTTGATTCTCAGAATTAAAGATTTCCTCCCACACCAGCTTATAGCCCTCAAAGCCTCAGTGAAATCCATACAGAAATGAGCATGATAAAATCACATTCCTCTCCAGCAATACAAAAATCCACACTGGGATTTACCTAGGACTGTCACAACGAAAACACGCCAGCTAACACTGTTTGCAGTTGTGTCATACTGATAGACAGCGGTCTTTCTCAGTCTCTTACATCTTGAGAATAAATTAGAGAGTAATCTGAAGGAGATTTTTTCCCCCTTCCCACTTTTTGCCAGTGCATCCTTGAATATGATGCATTTTAAAGGTGATGAGAATATTCTTGCATGTCTGAAATGACACAGTCCTTGCATGTGCTCACACATAATCAAGCAGAATCTAGATTTCTGTGTCTTTAAACATTGTGTTTGCCCAAAGTGTTTTGTTTTTCCCTCTTTTTCTGCTTTGTCTCCCATACATCAGTGATAACAAGTCATTTTTCTATGTCAGGTTTGTATTTTCAGCTACATTTAGGCTCTCAAATAGAGCAAAAGAAAAACTGGGAAAGAATTTACCTAATTCAAATCAAGAGGAAAATCTTACGTCGCCAAAGGCAACAGATCTCTTTGACTTCGGTAAGGTCAGGATTTTAGCTCTAACGTGGCGCTTTGTGATGTTAATAACTTCAGCAGATGCGATTTAATTTATGCAGCCATCTTCTTTACCTGTACTTTACTTTTATATGTTTCCCTACTTACAATAGAGATACCTATCTCTAATTTTAAAAAAGCTATGAAAATTAGATTCCAACTAAACTACAATTTGCCATGCTTACTTCATTACTTTTCATATTTAAATATGTCATCTTTGAAAAGAAAGGTCCTACTGTTCAGCAAAGTCCTGATCTAACCCCTGGTGCAGTTAATGGAACAATCCCTCTGATTGCAAGGAGAATTGGATCAGGCCTTAAACGTGGGTGTTCATAATATGTCTTTTTCTCATGTACTCATTGAGCTGTAGAACTAGACATAATGGAGGAATGTAGGACTCTTTCATTTGCTGCAGTTACCTTATTTTGGCAAGTAGCGGTCTAAAATTAGGTTTTAAAGGAGAATATACACTTGTTCCCAAAGTATGTTTTGTGCAAGAATAAATTCCTCTTTATTCTTGATTTATTCTTGATTTAGTGACATTTTTAGTGACAATTTTAACTTTTTTGAATGTATACCTTTTGTTTTAGGGTGTGGGAAAGTCTATTCTTATCAAAGCCAGAGTTAGAAATACTAAGAGTAAAATAAAGCACACAAAAATCTATAGCACACAAAAATGACAGATTTTATTACAAAAGTTTCTTCAGTCTTAAAACAGAATTGTAAGATCTGACTATTTCAAGTTAAAGAGAAACAATAGAAAAATAAAATAATCCTCACATTTATAATAGCAAAGACAATTCGCCATCAAAACAGGGGGAGTAGGGAAGGAAGGAATTAATACCAGGATGTCCTATGTCCTGTGCTAAATAGGGGTCTAACAAGACTCTCCAACTGTCCCTTCTGGCCTTAAAAAAATCCTTGAATCCATGAAGCCCAGGAACACTTTCTGTTGGAACACAATATTTGCAACAACTGCTGTGATTCACCCTCTTTGTTACTCTCCAGGGCTCCCTGCCAAACACAAGAAAATAAGGTTTTAAGCCCCAAAGGATTTCTACAGTAATACAAGATATTGATCACTGTGTTGTTTTCAGCAGTAGGTTGTTTCTCTATCCAGGTTCCTTAGAGTCCCAGTGAGCCCAGCAGGTTAATACTTAGTAACTACAAGATTTTGGGGAAAAAACATTGCACATATTTTACTATACATTGTTATATCATCCAGTCACAGAACAGACAATAAAATGGACATGGGCTTAGATTCAAGATGGGGTTTATGCTTTTTAAAGTCTGGTTGTGTACTGAAATGCCAATAGTAGCTTATACTCTGTGACACCTCTTCTGCGCTAATTTAAGAACACATTATATAGTTAAGATCCATCTTTAAAAGGCCTCCTTAAGCCTTACACATGTTTAATTGTACCAAGCTATAGGATCAGCACTATTGGCTTTACAATGAATCTGGTGTAGCTCGACAGAGTACCTGGCAAAACTGATTGCTACTCTGAACTTCAAAGTTCAGATACATTAGATAAGCACTTCCACATCACAAACAGAGTGCAGACAGGGAAGGTAGTGTTGAATGCTTGGAAAACAGCATGAACACAATAAGCTGCATGTCAAAATATGCAACACACGCCTTTCTGCTCTGGAAAACAGAGCAAAACTCAACTCTGCCATTTTCATGGAAAATACAGTGTTATATTTTCTTGTGTAGGAAGAGGTGAGTCATTCAAAAGATGATAAAGGAAAGAAATCTTTCGCTTTCTGTTCAAGATGCACCCACATTTTTGGGGGGTCAAATTGATGTCTACCAACAAAATAGGTCCTTATGACAACACATTCCATATCACCCAACAGCAACAAGAGCATCAGAGGATGCTTAGTTGCTTCAACAATCTTTTGGCTGATTGTTTCCTTTTACTTTGCTTTGGGTGCATCTAAGTGTCCCATCAAAATAAAATAATTCCAGATTATTAAAGCTAGGAGGCTTTTCCCACAGTTATTTATTTCCCACAGTTATTCAGGGGTATTACTCCAAGGACACTCGGCAGCTTGCTCCAGAGCGTCTGTGTGTGGCACCACTACCAGACTTGTGAAAGATTGCATTATCTCCAGCCAAAGAAAAAGAGTGTCTGAAACACCTCTTGCAGAGTTGTTACTGCCATTGAGAAATACAAAAATGCCCAAAGCAGACAATTCTCAGCTGTTAAATTTGATCCATGCTTGGTTCCCTTCTCTTATTCACAGCTAGGAAAGAGGCTGTAGAGAGCTCAGCCAAACTGGGGAAAGGCAATCCTTGCCCCAGAGACACTCTCTGCTTCATAGTTTTTCCAGGGTCCCTTCCCCCACAATGGGTTGTCAGAGAGGAAACAGGACAAGACTGTGCAAAAGTGGACACCCCTCACCTTCTCCCTAATCTGACAGAGCACTTCCTAGAGTTGGGCGTGGGAAAATGTCCCTGAAATTGGCAGTTTTCCTTATGTCAGCATTACAGCAGCAGTGACCATTCCGTTGAATGCCAGAGAATATGCTTGTAAGATAATAGAGAATAATATGCACTGTATGTGTATCACTGGATCAATAAAGACAGTATGCACTGGTCTACATCTGTGTTTGCCTTGCTATACAGTTCGAATTTTCCATTTTGCAAATTTTAGAAGTGTCTACACTATTGACTTGACTCTTTCTAAAGTCTTTTGGAGTTATAGCCTTTAATCAATCAAAAGGAAAAAAAGCATGAAAAAGTGTGATATTTATTAAAAAACGATAACAAGGATGAAACATATGTGTCTTTGATCACAGAATCACAGAATGGTTAAGGTTGGGAGGACCTCTAGAGATCATCTAGTCCAACCTCCCTCGACCTGCTGGCAACTCTCCTCCTCATGCAGGCCAGGATCCCATGGGCCTTCTTGGCCATGAGGGCACACTGCGGCCTCATGGGTAACTTGTTGTCAACCAGGACTCCCAAATCCCTCTCCGCGGAGCTGCTTTCCAGCAGGTCAACCCCTAATCTGTACTGTTGCCTGGGGTTATTCCTCCCCATGTGCAGCACCCGACACTTGTCCTTGTTGAACCTCATGAGTCACCTCTCTGCCCAGTTCTCCAACCTGCCTAGGTCCGTCTGAATGGCAGCGCAGCCCTCTGGAGTGCTGGCAACTCCTCCCAGTTTGGTATCATCCGCAGACTTGCTGAGGGTGCACTTTGTCCTCTCGTCCAAGTCATTGATGAACACGTTGAACAGCACTGGGCCCAGTAC
>VZSV01000006.1:8223799-8257479 GCA_013398735.1 Nothocercus julius | reverse complement strand
TGCATCCCATCTGGGCCCATAGATTTATGGGTGTCCAGTTTGTCTAAATGATCCCTAACCCAAACCTCCTCGACCAGCGGAAAGTCCTCCTCTCTCCCAGTTCTCTCACTTGTTTCTGGGCTCTGTAGTTCATGGGGACCAGCGTTAGCAGTAAAGACAGAAGCAAAGGAGGCACTTAGTAACTCTGCCTTCTCTGCATCCTCTGTCACCAAAGGCACCCTCCCCATTCAGCAGCAGGCTCACATTTTCCATAGTCTTCCTCTTGCTGCTGATGTATTTATAGAAGTCCTTCCTGTTGCCTCTGACATCTCTCGCTAACTCTCATTCCAAACGGGCCTTGGCCTTCCTCGTTGCATCCCTGCATTCTCTGACAGTGTTCCTACATTCTTCCCATGTGGCCTGGCCCTTCTTCCACATTATGTATGCACTCTTTTTCTCATTAACTTTACCCAACAGCTCCTTACCCATCCACACAGCTCTCCTGATCCCCTTGCTTGACTTCTTTCTTGTAGGAATGCACCAATCCTGAGCTTGGAGAAAGAGGTGCTTGAGTATCAGCCAACTCTCCTGGATCCACTTTCCTTCTAGGATCCTGACCCCCAGGAGATTCCTCCAAGGAGCTCCCTGAAGAGATCAAAGTCAGCTCTCTTGAAGTCCAGGGTTGCCATCCTACTTCTTGTCCATCTTCCTCCTCGCACGATCGTGAATTTCAACACCTCATGGTCACTGCAGACAAGACTGCCCCCAACCCTCGCATTTCCCACTAGACCATCTTTGTTTGTTAGTATCAGGCCTAGCAGCGCCCCTCCCCTTGCTGGCTCCTGCATCAAGAAATTAGCTGCAATGTTCCGCAGGAACCTCCTGGACTGTCTGCTCCTAGCTGTGTGATTATCCCAGCAGACAGCAGGGTGGTTGAAGTCCCCCATGAGGACCAGGGCCTGGGATCGTGACGCTTCCTGCAGCTGCCTGTAGAAGGCCTCATCCACATCCTCATCCTCCCTGGTCAGGAGGCCTGTAGTAAACTCCCACGACAGTGTCGCCCCTGTTGGTCTCCCCTTTAATCCTCACCCACTGGCTCTCCTCTCGTGTTTTGTCCTCCCCTGTGCTGAGCTCCACACATTCCAGTTGTTCTCACATAAAGAGCAACTCTGCCACCTCGCCTTCCTGGCCTTCCTGAAAAGCCTAAAGCCATCTGTGGCCATGTTCCAGTCATGAGAGCTGTCCCACCGTGTCTCAGTAATTGCAATGAGATCATGGCCCTGCAATTGCGCATGCATCTCCAATTCCCCTTATTTATTCCCCATGCTGCGTGCGTTGGGCTTTTTTGAGTTTGAGTTTGAGTTGGGCGCCCAAAGTGTCTCTCATTCTAGCTGGGGCAGGTACAGCTTGAGGCTGGTGCTGTGTCCTTCTAATTCCCATGACTTTTGTAGAAGCCTGACCACAACTTGCTCAGATGTCCAGAGTCAAACATGCATCACAGTGAAGGTTAGAAGGGAATTTCTCTTCTGCTCAGTTCAGGAGGAGTCTGGAGTTTTTTTTGTCCTCAATATGGGCCACAGAGCACAGCTGGGATCACCTGGGCATATCTTCATATCTTCCGCAATCGACTCCCACTCACTACAAAGCCCTCAGGCACAGGTACCATCCAGATCTCTCCTCTCACTGGTGGAAACAGCAGTTTTGTCCTGTGAGGAATCAGTCTAACTCAGTAGCTTGGGATACTGTTATACTGGTGCAAATGACCCATTTTAGTGATTTATGGACCATCAGATTAGTTGATGTGAAGACCCTATGAAACTTGTTGGCAATTAAAAATATTATAGACATATTATCAAACATCTGTTACATTGCACATCATAATATTTATAGTAACACTCTGTACAATATATTGCACTGTTAGTGATAATAATAGCAATAATAATTACACACACCCAAAAGAAGGATGTGCAACTCAGAAGCATTAAGTATGACCAAAATATATATCTCTCTGTCAGCAACTTCTCATTTACAATGTAAAATCCTACATAAAAGAAAAACAGAAACAGCACAAGATATCTGAATTGGAACTGTGACTGAGATCCAAACAAACTAAAGTTAGGTGTAAGGGCAATGTGCACCCAGGGACCATAAAAAATAAAAAATAAAAGAAAAATAAAAGAAAGCAAGAAAATAGCCTCTTTTTACATTCAGACAGTCCTGAGAATAATAATGTGCTAGTTTTTCAAATCCAAGTAGCTATTGAAGATTGTAATGATTTCAGTCTAAAAAGCAATGCTGGAAAGCCTCTTCAGAGATTGCAAGCTCCTACTGTGCAGAAACATTGTGTCACTGCACACGGGTGTAATGGAGACAGACAAAAGAAATACTTCAAGGAAAGACATGGGCAAGCACTGGGTGATGTATTTTCCCAGAAAACCTAGTTACACTTTCACCAGTGACCAAAAAAAAAAAAAAGCACAAGGAGCAAGGAGACTGGAGAAGGAAATGATGGAGTCATAACCTGAAAATACAGTCTCAAAGCTGATTGCATTAAAAGCAGAGAAGCCTGGTTATCACTTTCATTTGTCAGAAAAAGCACCAACAATTTACCATGGGAAAAGACCACAACATGGTTCATGGTTTTCCACCCATCCCATGTTAATACACCACTTTGTTCCGATCTGCTCAAGACTCTATTGACATTTTCATGCAGAAAGCAACTGGGAAGACATGCAAGAGTTAGTCATTCTTACTCTTGTATATTTGCAGCTTTTTTTACTCTGTACATTTAACTTGCCTTAAAAAAAATCAGCATAGGATGTTACACTAATAAAAGGCTTACCAATTAAGGTGAAATTACTCAGCCTACTGTAGCTTAAACAAAGATTTAAGCCTGGATTATCATTAAAAGATACTGAGAATTTTACAAGACCTTGGTAATAATTACATTTTATTTACTTGCTAGGGATGATAATATTTATGATATGGAGAAAAAAATATATACTTTCAGGAAATTAGGTTCTTCAGGAGTAAGTTATGTAGTTTTTTCCTTAAACAGTCTGCACAATAAAACCATGCCACCCCATTTTTCCAGCTACACTTCTGTGAAAAATCATATGTTTTATGTTACAGTTTAACAGGTAAGATATTTCAAGAAAAATTCCTTTTTTTTTTTTTTTTTTTTAATATAAAAGTGGTATCACCTAAATGGAAAGAGGCTTCTGTCATTTTGATTTGAAGTGAATCTACCTGTGTAGGGGGTGCAAAATAGCATCAACCAAAGAGGAGGAGAGTGATAGGGCATCCCTATTTCGTTATAGGAACACATTCTTTATTCTGATAAATCCAAGTATCAAAGAATGATAATCAGACACCTGGGGAAAATACACTAAGCAGCTTCTTCCTGTGCTGGACAAAAGTCATTCCCAAAGCTGAATTTTTCCTGCTTTAAGTAAGGTCAAGGTCTTCTTGACACTTTTCAAACCATACTTTTCACGAGTGCTTCTGAAAATTACACCCTTGGATCTCCTAAGGAAACCAGCTGAGTTACTGAGGACATCTGGATGCCCAAGCCCAGGTTCCCCACCTTGCTCCAAGCAGCAGTGGCAGACTCTGAGGAACAGAAATCTTCCTGGGCATCAGTCAGTCCCATGGGCAGCCGTGGAAACTGAGGACAGATGGAACTTCAGCATGCAAAGAACAGCAATTCTGACTCACAGACCCTTACTGGACATGAAGCAGCAGGGAAGAGCAGGGATTTCCTTCAGAATATGATGTTTCACGTCCCTTTGTGGCTTGTAGCTTTTTCTCTCTCTCATATATTTATATCCATTCAAGGAAGTTTCCCTTTACTTCAAGAGAAAACCATCAAGTTTTCTTCTCATAGAGAAAACCATGACATACAGCTGATGAGCAATATTGTATCTAGACTACATGCAAGGCCTCACCTACAAAACACTAGAAATTCAAAATAGAATGGGAAACACTGAAGAAATTATTTTGTGCAAACGAATGGTAATATGGTCTTCGTTCTCCAAACAGGCATGAAAACCTGCTTGGGTGCAGAAATGTTTAACCTCAAAGCCAGGTTTAGGTGTTGAAAACCAGAAGCTCTCTTTGATGATTCAAAGCTTTCATTTTCTTGTCTGATATTTATGTTTCATATAAAAAGAGAGCCCAGTCTTTCAAACACTTATGCCCTGGATTATTTCAACAAAAATACAGCGGAGTGCTGAACTCAGAGCAATAACTACATTTGTAAGTACTTCTGGGATCAAAAGTCTCTAACCTAACTGAAACAAGGATTTGTCCTGACAACAGACTGTAATCATCACTATGAAACTTGGAACGTAAGTAAATAACTGTAACCCTAATAACATGGGAGATCTGAGATATTAACCCTGGAAATCATTCTAGTAATGTATGATTTACTCTTTTTGTTGTGATTAAAAATAAACAAATGATGAGTAAAGTAGAAAGCAAAAATAAATAAACAAACAAACAGAAAAACCAGGATATTGTTGCCACTGACGTCTACAGCAACTGGCAGAAATCCCATGCATTTTAATGGGAGTAAGATTTTCAATTTTTAGTACTTGTGCCCTACATATCTTTTGCCTTCAGCTCTTCATGACAGCATTGACTACATGATGTTCTGAAAAATGAACCTCCAAAATGCAGTCCTGTCCTGCTGAAAAGGTTTGCTTGTTTTTTGTTTTTTTTTTTTAGTTTATGCTCAAATTTCAAACATGGGCTTATTTTTATTTTTACTACATAAGGAGACTGAACAAGACTTGATGCTGACAGAACACTTTATGCAATATTTAGCAACAAAGAGGGAAACTCTGTCAGCCCAGAATTCACAGGAGCAGGACTTGGGTAGATTCATGGCATGTTGTGGGAAAATTACCTCAACACTGTCTACTTTTGCTGATTTTCCCTTATGCTGACACTTCTGATGCCCTAAAAGTTGCTGCAGTCACATCCTCTGCTGCTGGTGTCAAAGAACACTCCCGGTCTTCACATGCCAAGATGAGGAAAACCTATTGCAATGCCCAAAAGATTTAACTCCTGTCAAATATGTTCACTTAATGCAAGCACTCTGGTCTATGGCTTCGAAGTCTTAAAGTGATGGTGTGAGGGAGGAAGGAAGAGAAAAACAGGCAGAGCTTTAAAACAAACTCTTCTTCTATTAGTAGGTAGAACCACTCAGGTTCATTGTAGGACAAAGAGACAAGAAGTATCAGCCACAAAAAGAGGAGTCAGATTTTCAATTTAGTACCATACTCACTGGATTATATGTGTTCCTATGGAAGAAATAATAACTCAAAGTAAAACTTCCTTATGTTGAAAAAAAAGAAAAAGTTTGTGACCATAAATTAGATGATACAGTCTTTCTCACATCCAGCCTTCTTCCTGAAGGTCTCTGTCATTTTGGGTCACTTTCAGACATTAGTTTAGACGTTAAAATTTTTAAGTGTTGTATGAAGAAAAGTAAAAAAAAAATGAGTTCAGCTATTATAGCTATTATGGGTGCAGACTTTGTTTTTTTTTTTTTTTTTTTTTTTTTTTTTTCTGTCCTTGACATAAGTGTATAAGCCCAGTGCACAGTGAAATAGCTTCATCCAGTGATATCGGTTCCACTTGCCTTAGGTTAAGAAATAATCACCCTCCACCCTTAGTCGTCTCCATTTTATTAAGTTCACACAGATGGAGTAAAATACTTGCAGAGCAGGTCTATTAGCAAGTCAGTCACATTAAGACCTTGACTTTACAGAGACAGTATATGGATACAGTCTTATCCATGTAGGGAACCCCGCTGATATTAGCATCATGGGTCTCATCAGAATATTAGACATGCCATTTGCTCTGCTTAACACATCCACAAAATGGGTTGTACTTAGATTTTCAAAGTTGCAAGGCTCTTGCCTCACGACATTCTTCATGCTCCTGTGACTGACACCCTAATTTATTATTTGCTTTCCAGTTAACCAAAAAAAGTGAGGAGAAAACTAAAAAATTCATATAATCTTACACTATTGACAGGTGTCAACAAATATGATGTGGCTAAAAAAAAAAACCCAAAGCTAGCAATATCTGCAAAACACATGAAATAATCCTTCTGTTTAACTCAGAAAGTGTCAGCTGAAGCTTAGTATGCCCCTCTCAGTCCTCATGTTGGAGAGGCATAGACCAACTGGAGAGCAATGTGAATTATCAGACCCAAGGGGAAAGCCTGAAAGAACTGGGGATGTTTAACCTTAAACTAAAGAAAACGGAAGAAGAAACTTGAGAACAAGCTGAAGTGTGGAAGAGAATAATGTACTTGCCAAGTCCACTTTGGGAAAAATAGGAAGTAATAGACTTAAATTTCCTCAAGAAAAGGTAAACATAATGAAACAGTGGCCTGGATTCCCTGGGCCACCGTGGAGTCTCCCCCACTGAAGGTCTTTCTGAGCAGGCAAGACAAACATGACCGACACAAGTGTAAACTGATCCTGCTTGAAGGCAAAAGGCAAAAAATGTTCTTTTGTCTTTTTTATTTTTCAATCATTTATTCTTGAGAAGAAGTATAAAAAACTGTTCAGGGGTCACATTGGACTGAAGGAGCCATTTATTTCTTCTATCGCCTGCCCACTCCTGATTTTTTCTCCTCATTCACAAACTTTGGAAATTGTGACTAAATGGAAGCAGAAATACAAATCATCCAAACATCGTACAGCCTACACATAACAGCATTTTGCCAAACCAGAATGATCCCTGGAGTTTACCAATATTTTTCTGCAAGAAATTGTACCAGAGAAGGAACTATTTATTTTCCTTTGCAAAATGCTGAAGAGTTCAGGTAAAATAGATGTTGGCTCTGAATGACCCTTATTTTTACAGGAGGAACATTTTGCAGATAAGATTTATTTTTTGGAAAATGCATCAATTTTTAGACATCTGCAGATACACATGTGTAAAACTTTTATTTTTTTCCCCCAGTTCATTCTCAGAAAAAATAGCTGATAGTAAAAGGAAACATTATGGGGTTTGCCATTCAAACTGGAACACATACATAGCTTTATATATGCTTGGAGATTATAAATACTTCCCACACATCTGGATAAATCTTCTTTTTTTTTTTTTTTTTTTTTTTTTTTTAAATGGTGAAGTATTTCTACTGAAAAAAGATTTTCCAGAACATATCACAAGCATTTTTACTAATAGTAAGATACACAGTAGACTCGCAGGAGCTTTTGAAACAAAGATCATGAGAAGATACAGTGAGAAGTGAAGGGAAAAAGAAAATCGATTAAGAGGGACACCAAATATATATTTGGAAGAGTGCAATTTTGTGAGCTCTTCTCTGTGACACAAGACTGAATATCTGAATCAATTGCAAGGTGGATTTGTATAGCAGATAGAAAATATCCCAGGCCAGCTCAGAGCAAAAACTAAGGTTATACCACATGTATGCTCAGCTTCCATCAGATATTCTCTATAATCAATATTGCAAAGTACAGGGAATGCAATAGTTCCTCACATATATTTATCTAGAGTAAAACAGGAAAAAACGTTGGAAAGCAACAATAATTCAGAGACAGAGAGCAGGATCTGTCTATCAGTTATGCATTGACTATATTTGCTTATTGCTTAATTCAACAGGAACAGGAATGCCTCGTCTATCTCTGTGCATAATGTGAGATTTGAGCCTCTCTCGTGTTTTTGTTGTTGTTTTTTTCTCTTCTTGGCGTATTTGTTCTGAATACTGAAATATCTTTTTTTAAATACTGAAAAGAGCATACAAACATGCAACTAAACCCAAAAAAATCAAACATGGCACAGTAGGAGAAGAAAGCTTCTGGGGAGAGAAAGCAAAGCTGTGTGACAGATGGAAAGGTCTCAATGGATGAATGGTACTACTACAAATAAGTAGCAGGCAGCCAGAGGGAATCAAATAATGATTATAGAAGAAAAATGAGGGTTAAAAAAATGGAGTAAAAAAACCTTTGGCACAAGCTAAAAAATCTAGATTAACGGTGGGTTTTGTTTTTATTTTAGGGCTATTTAATTATATGCT
The DNA here is from genome assembly GCA_013398735.1 of Nothocercus julius. NCBI lineage: Eukaryota > Metazoa > Chordata > Aves > Tinamiformes > Tinamidae > Nothocercus > Nothocercus julius. The sequence continues at coordinate 8,249,438 of VZSV01000006.1, read as the reverse complement.
CCCCACACCCTGGGAAGTCCGTAATGGCAGAGACGCTAGACAGGCGACAAGCGAGCCCGTGTGGACGATGTAAAAGGCTCACCGCGTCCTTGGAGAGGAAGGAATGTACTCCAGGATTCGGTCTGGCATGCCCCCAAACCTGAACAGATTACTTTCTGACGATCAATACCTGTAACCACCAGAGGCCTGTTGCAGAGTTTAAAAAAAAAAAAAAAAGAAGAAGAAGAAAAGAAAAATTCAGCTTCAAAGAGACTAGGTCCCAAGCTCACATTTTATTTTTGCCACTGGGTGCTGAGGTAAGAGCTTTGGACAAGGCTCATTTTTCATCTCTTTATAGGGCTGTGGATTGAATATGAAGTGTCCCGGCGTGTTCCGGGGGCTTCGCTCTGCCCGATTCCTGTCCCAGGGGTGACGCTCCGACCATGACACTCAGCCCCTTGAACGAAACCTGGTACCAGATCTTCCACAACAGCCTGATCAACAACCTCCTTGTAATACCTACATCCCTTTATCCATTTTTAAAGGGAGAAATAAAAGCCTTATTATTTCCTTTATTTAAGCCCCTTATTTTTCTTGGGAAGACTCCTACATTTGTATTAAAGGCACAAAGGTTCTTTGGTATATTTGAAATGTCACTGAGCTGCGGTTACAGCCAAACAGGGGTTACGTATTTTAGAGGTGGCACATTTTCATTGCTACAGCATGCCTCAACAGAAATTAAACCTAAGTTTTTTCCCTATAATATAATTTAATCACAAAGAGATCTTAAAATGCTTTCAAATATTACTATGAGTATGAAGTAATAATTTATACATATTTCTGGAGTCACAGAGAGTTCTGTACAATTTGCTCTCTCTTATTGCTGCTCTGCCTTTCCCTCTCTCTCATTTTAGCTTAATTTTCCTTTGTCTTTCTCCCCTTCATTTTTCAGATATGGAAACTGTGCACACTTTCAAGGAAGAACTGATGCGATTTATTTTTTTACCGATCCAACTTAAGTTGTTGAAAATGACCTACCTCAGTAATGAAAAACAGGGCAGAAGGGAAGAGAAAATCTAAGCAGCTTTTTAAGGAAAGAGTCTAAAAAGAAAGAACAAAAAAAAAAGAGAGAGAGAGAGAGAGAAGAAAAAAGAACTGTATTATTAATAGCGAACTCTAGGATGATGGATGAAAAGAACAACAATATCCTTTAATCATAAAGCACTAACATTCCAGCAGTGCTGGTAAGTGAGTGGAGCAATGAAACCGTTTGAGACTTAAACAGATGGATTAGGAAAGGTTCCACTGTGGGCTCTTGGACAGATTTCAAAACAGCAGCCTGATTAACTAATGCACAAAAAGCAAGTGATTCGTCCAATCAATAAGCTTTTATGTAAGCATATTTGCGTTATAATATTTAAACACAGCAGGCAAGTGGGGAATCAGGGATTGCTCGAGCTAGGCTAACAAAGCAGTGAGGTTTTACTTGAATCTGGAGATCTCCCTTTATTTCCAGCCACTCTCAAAGGGATTTTGTATGTAATGTGGTCACCACATGGTCATCAATATATTGGCAGCTCCTGATGGCTTTGTGAAAATGATGGTGAGTTCCAAGCAGAAAACCTGTTTTTTGTTGTTGTTTCTGTTTGTTTATTTGTATGTTTTACATATTATTGTAAACAGTGTTTTGGGGAGAAGTTAACTAGGTTTTCAATGAATGATGGAAGCTGCATATAAAAATTAATCAATGTCTAACTTTCCTGGTGGGGAAACTTTCTACAAATGACTAGAGAGGGAATGCAATCAAACCTCAAGTCATTGCATCCTTAGGGATAAATAACATATTATTCCTAACTGACAAAATCACAGCTAAGTTTGAAATGGTAAATGGTAATAGCTTTTAAATGTCCTTATTTCAAAATATATTTTAAAACTATTTAAAGGAGGTTACAGTTTTTAAGGAATTTTGGCAGTCATTTTTGTGTGTATTTCTTTCTCTTAAGCGCCTAGAGTCACAGATAGAAGTATGACATTTTACAAAGGTTTCTAAAGTGACCTGAAATAGATTTTTATATAAAATTGTGTTATTATAAGGACTAATAACTTATAATAATCCAAGGTTTAAAAATGGTTTTAACAGACCAAAAAAAAAGAGAAAAAAAAATCATAATTCTGAAGGATGAACATCTGGGCCATGGAGTACTCTCTAGTACTCCATTTTTGCCAAACTCAAGATACATGCAAATTTATAACCATTATATATTTAGGCTTCCATTTTTAACCCAGATCTGTCAATAAGACACCTGAACTTAGATTAACTTATCAGATAGGAATAAGGCTTATCTTTCATCAATGTAGCATTTTAGGAAACACTTTTAGGATAGTTTATTTTAAAGTTTTCATATTTCTCAGTTGTTAGGCGTTTTTTAGAATTGGCCCATTTGACACAGACAAGCAAGCAGAAGACAAGTAAGATAGGCAGAAGGTGCATAATAAAAACAATTTTTTACATGACTCTACAAGACTCCAGTGTCACAGGACCCTTCGTGGCTGTCTCCACATTATTCCTACACGCATCTATAAAAAGTTTGGGAGTGGAGGGGAGGGAGATGGAAAGGAAAATACATTTCAGTTACGTAAGTCAGAACCAACAGAATATTGCAGAAGCATTCACAGAATATGAATATCTGCCTGTGTACTAACCTGTGAACCCAAGTGGTGTTTCAGGAGATTAATAGGAAGATGATTAGTTCAGGATCAACGTGCACATTTGAAGAGTGTATCCTTAGAGCTTCAGAATTCAGACAGATCAAAACACTTTTAACAGGGCTAGTGAGAGAGACACCTGAAGTTTAAGGACTATGTTGCAACCAGGTATCTACTGCTTTGCAGCTCTGCGAAGTTGCCCCACGGTCAGAAAAACTTTTTGTAGTGAAAAATCTCACCATCAGCACTTTTTGAAAATAACCAGGGTCTTTTTCATCAGATTCCTTCATGTCTTGTCCAGGCAATGACATGCTCATTTCATCCAAAAGCCTATTTTCTGGCCAAAAAAGAACAAGAGAGGAAACTTCAGAACCAAATGTTTTCTTTAGTCATAAATGCCTTACATTTTGCCAGCTTACAGAAGATATAACATGTAGCATTTCTCACTGGTGTCTGACCTGCCAGAGGCCGGCTGTGATGTGTGCAGGACTTTGCGCTGGCCGGGGACACGAGGCTCTTGCAGTGCTTGGACTGAGCTTCTTCCACCACAGAGCCTGCACTCCAGCACTGGCACAGACACTGGTGGCTTTCTGGTGGCTTTAAATTGCCCAGCTAGATCCTATGCACAGTACATTTCTCGGTCTGAATATATGTATATATTTGCCTTGAGGTTTATAAAAGAAATGTTCTTCATAAATTGGAAAAGGATACAGGGGGATAAAATGCCTGCAGCCTTGGATCCGGTAGTAAGTCTATTAGTCTATACCACAAGAGCAGTGTCTTGCAGTCCCTTGGGTGCAACCCTCACAGGACGAAATGTCATTGTCAGAGTGACTAAACCGTTGTCAAAAGCATGTAGTGAGAACGTAGCATACAATAAAACCCTCTGAAGGTGGCAGGGATAGACCCTTCCAATTTTATGGAAAGGGATCTTCACCTTTCTCAGACTAAAAACCTATTTTTCTTCCTCAGTCTGTATGCCATTTGTAACTCCAAAGTCTTTTTTCTCTTTCCCTTCAGTGTTGTGAACCTCGTGCAGAGGAGGAGAAGGAGGGTGACAAGGAGCCCCATTCATTTCCCCTGGGCTCAGGTCATCGCTAACTCAATCGGCACCAGCAGCATAAGTAGCTTGTGGTGTTTGGAGCAATGACAGCATAAATTCTCCTGGCTTTTTCTAATTACTTGAATTCCATGACATTTTATGGATGATGTGAGGGCATGCTTACAATGTGGAAACACAGTGAAGTCATAGGACATCAGCAACCAGCCACTGCTATTCTGAATACAAGCAAATCTGAAACTAAATATATTAAACTAAGGACATAGAATATTTTGAAGTATTATGCTATTTTAATTTTGAGGAGTACTACAGAAAATATTGTCCATATATTTATGTCCTGAATTTAATGTTTCTATCTTCAGACTTGTTCTTTTGCCAGCAGTTAAAGCAGAAGTCTTCTATACTGTGTAGCTCTTAGGAGTTTACTCCCCTACAGTTATCTGTGGGATGCTTCACACTGCTGCAGCAGGGCAGTGCAGCATTTCAGCCTTTCACTGTAAAAATTAACCTCCTTTTTCTAATACATTGTGAACTCTGTTCACAGAAGCCCACGTTGCATGAAATTCACAGGTCCCCACAGAGATGAAATAATTTTCCCTTTTTGGTGCACCACTGAGGAATGCTAAAAATAGTTGAAGGCGTCAGAAAAAAAAATCTCCTTTGGGGACCACAGTGTTTTTCCTCATCAAAAAGGAGAAAATATGTATGTGTATATTTGTACAGTTGCATGAAACTGTTGTATATACTAACCTAAATAATTATACAGTCAATGATTTGAAGAATCCTGGATCTCAAAACTAATTATTGCACCTCCTTTCTATTCCAAATGTAGAAGAACACTGCATTAATTCCAGTGCTGATTAACTAATGTCATTTGTTGCTTCATTTTCTGTGCAAATATATTGAATACTAACACATATAAAAAGAATACATTTTTATATGTGTATATATATATGTATTTACATCTACACACAGATGCACATATATGTGTGTGTGTGTATTTGTTTTTTTTGCTCTAAAAATGGGAATTTCCTCTTTCCTATCTGTATCTTGTTATCTGATGTCAGCTGGTGACTCGGGTGGGGGAGCCTTGCATCAGTAGCACATCACTAGCATATAGAGGTTGAATTGACTTGAACCTGAGACGATTGCAGGACAAAGGTTTTAATGAAATCCTTGCTGAGTAGCCCTAAAAAAAAAAAAAAAAAAAAAAAAAAAAAAAAGGACAGTGGTGATCTTAAAGACAGAACTGTGAGTTTCCTTCAGTAGGAGCATTAAAGGTGTGAAATTGTTGCAGTCCTAAGGTGCATATATACACATAACAACCCTTTGCTCCGCTTTACGCTCTTCAGGGTTATTTTTAGGATTATTTTTAAGAAAGATATGTTGGAGCAGTAAGACCTGATATAGTACATTTCATCTTAAAGCAGACCTGAATACTGGAACATATGGGAGAGGCACTGAATGACATTTTTATAGATAGCATAACAAATTTACCTGAAGTCAAATAAAGAAGGTATATGCTCATTACTGGCTGTGGTGAATTTATTTTTGGCTACTGTGTGTTTTAACAACAGTTTATTCCTGCCTACATGCCTCTCTGAGTGAAAATGGTCTTATTAGATGTTGCTGGAGCCTTCAGATTTTATCCACACAAACAAACAATACATTACTTGGTGCCAAAACACTTGTATGGGTACTGAACAATCATCATTAAAACATTCAACATTAAACATTCAGAAGTGGTTAACACTCAGAAGCATTTAGCAAGCTACAGATTTTCCATCGTCTAAAAAAGAAAATAGTTTTTGTAACTGTTTTTCATCTACCCACAAGCATATTTATTTATTTCCTAAGCAATGAAAGCACTCTGCTCGTACATGAGATATTATCAACTCATCTTTGGGAAAAAAAAAGTGTGTTTTAGAGTGTCAGTCCTGGAGTGTTTTCAGTTTAAACACTAATGCTATCCTGAATTAAGAATAAATGACAACACAAGTTAAATATTGCATTTATATAGCACACTTTTTAATATCAGTTACATAAGAGAGAAATCACCAAAGATTTGTCTATTTTTCTTTTAGAAAATACAGTGAACGTGAACACTGTACTTTAATGAGATAGGTAGGTCAGATTGTGGTGAAAGACTCTTTGGGTTTAGCTACTTGATGCATTTGCAGGTGTGAAACATCTCAAAGGCTCCCTTCCGGAGAGATGAGTTTCAGACTCTGTGACAAGCATTAACATGCCCTCTGCATGATTGGGTGTTGAACATGCAAAGATGTATTATAAATTTGCCTTCATACTCTTAATATTAGGGTAATCATTTTGCTCTTTCCTTTTCATGCGTAATATTTTTTTCATGTAGCACAAGAGAATGCCATTTCAAAGCATCCCTGTTTCCATGGCTTAAAGGATAAAAGCATGTTTCTTTAGGAGCATATGTTTTCTACCCATAGTACATCTGTCCCCTACCCATTGATTTCACTGTAATGTCTAAATCATGTAATCACTGTAATGTCTAAATCATGCGACTCAAGGCAACAGAAGGCCATATTTTTTTTTCCTTTTACTTTTTATTTCTATAACCAGTCTTTCGTAATATTCTTTTTTTTTTCAGTTTTTGCACCAAAATCAGCCTGAGCTCAGAGGAGACATTTCCCAAAACACCCTTAGGATTTGTGAGCTCCTACAGCCCGATGGCCATCAGGGGAATGTGACAGATGCAGCCTGTGCCCGTTATCCCCCCAGTCCTCAGCAGTCCATCACTTCCCTTCAGACCTGTCTGCTGGGGACAGCAGGAGTCCTCAGCAAGCCTCAAGCCTCTGTAGCAAGAGGCCTTCACCATGCTCCACATTTTTTGCCTGTCAATCTGACCCTCCTCCTAAACAGTCTTGGATTTGCTCAAGCCTGAATGACACCCCTAATCCACCAGTAGGTACAGCTGAACCCCGTCTCAAGGCTTCCCTTATCCCTTAGCCCACAGATGAAGCTTGGTGTCTCTCTCAGAAGAGCTCACACTTTATCCAGGCCATCAAGTCAGCCACAAACCCATGCAAGTTAATTGGAAGCATTAAATTGAGAAGGATTCTTAATCAAGCCGTGACCGCTATTAGCTACTGAGTGCTGGGGAAAAAAAAAAAAAAAAAAAAAAAAAGTGGATAATAATTTTATGCTATACATAATGATTGTCTTAAATTTGCACATTAGACGAATCCTCAAACAGTGCACAGGGTCACCAGCAATCCTGATCGGAGGTTCAGCAGTTGCACAAATACACACAGAGCAGAAGTGACCCAGAAAAATGAAACCTGTCCAAGATCCTAAAAGCTCCCAAACTGACATGCAGCTTTAATGTGAGCAACTGTAAGATGATTTATTTTTTCAGATCAAATACACAAAGTTCGGGATGTAATTCTGTTAAGCAGTTTTACATCTTGCCACTAGGACTTTTTTTCCCTCTGTGTTAAGCTTTAATATCCTTTCAAATGCATTAATGTGTCTCCGGAACAGACGCTTAGAGACTCTTGCATGCTTTGAATATTTCCAGTTAAAAACGACTTTCGATCCTTACTGAGAGTTTACATACCACCTCTCTGTCACCAGAGCTTGTAAAACACTAAAGCAAATGTCTTCTTGCCAAAAAAAATTGTCCAAGAAGCAAAATCTTCCTTCAGGGTCCCTCACAGCCAGACAAAAGAGTGGGATCTCTCTCTTAGAGATTTATGCAAATATTTGCTTCCTTTTCAGTCAGTACAGACCTCTGGCTTGCCTTTCAATTCCAGGTAGGAACAGCTCTCATATTCCAAAGAGAAGCTGAGGCAAACACAAAACCCTCTGCCAACCAAACTTTTTTTTCCCTTCAATTATTATAACACAGTTGAACTAATATGTGCAGGTTCACATAATAGTAGGAAAAAAATCAGGCAGATAAAAAAAAAAAAAAGATTATTAGCAAAAGATTTTAGAAGCAATGTCAGAATTTGAGACAGAATTTCAGAATAAACCTGGATCCTAACAAGTTTTATATACTTTCATTTTTATTAAAAAGAATTAGCACATTTAAGGCTACATGTTACCTACCAGGCCCCAGAGCCATTCAGAATAGTGTAACAAGACTGAAGAATTTTTCACTGTAATTTTATTATTTCAAAAGGAAATTCATTTTAAAATTGGATTCACTGGACTGATGTACTGAGTTACTCAAAGCAGAGCTGAGTGACTTTGGTTAGCTACCCAGAAGCTTTTCGACTGAATTGTACCTGGGAAAGAAACACAAAGTAGAAAGTCTGGAGAATTAGTCCTGAGTGCAATACCAAAACTTTTCAGGTCCTCTGGTCTTCCTGCAGTGCTAATACTGTATCATCCCACTCCTTGCAGGTTTGTCAGGTGTACCTTCCAAAGGAGTTCTTTCCTTTCTACCAGCACTGAAGCTGCTTGGTAAATGCCTTTTACAGCTAACAGATCTATTAATAGTCATGATGATGTTTAGCTGCTGCTGATGATGATAGTCAGGAGATGTTTAGCTACTTTTTGCAATTAACTGCAGAACTCGTTATCTGCAGTGTCCAGGAAGTTCTTATTTTAAAAACCTCTCCTTAGCTGCAGATCTGAGAGAGACTTCAGAGAGCTATTGTAACAGACAGGTAAAATGCAGGGAGAATGGGAAAGAGGGAGTCATACATAGACCTGACAAAACTCGATGAGGAACTTCATAGCTGGATGAAAACTGTCATTAAAACTAGTAAGAATAAGCAGGATTATAGTAATAAAACAACAACAGCAAAAAAAAAAAAAAAAAATGTGGGATGTTGAGGAGGAGAAGTTGCCCTGTATGTGATGGAAAAACAGGGATGTATGGAGCTCTTCCCAGAAATGGATGATGAGCCAGCTGAGACCTGGCCAGGAGTAGCAGTCAGACAGACATGGGCAAAGTTGTGGTGACATCTGCCACAGACCACCTGATCAGGAAGAAGGAAACTTCTTCAGACTATTGGAAGAAGACTGACATTCAGAGGGCTTGGTGTCCTCATGGGGGACTTGGATCATGATATCTGCTGGAGGGAAAAAAAAGCAGGGCATAAGCAATCCAGGAGGATTCTGGAGTGCACTGATGACAGCTTCCTAATTCCAGCTATTGAGGAGGCAGTGAGGAGAAGTGCTATGCTGGACCTCATACCTACAAACAAGGGAGAACTGGTCATGGGTGTGAAGGTCATGGGCTGCCTCAGCCAAGGCTGCTGCAACTGTGAGTTGTCAGAGTTCAGAATTCTCATGGAAGAGAGCAGGGCAGGATCACAACCCTGGATTTCAGGAGAATAGACCTTCACCTGTTCTTGTGTTTCACCTGTTTCTTGCAAGTATCCCATGGGTTACATCCCTGGAGAGATCTCTAGGGAAAATGGTTGATTTTCAAAGATCCTCCAAGAACCAAGTCCATCCTAATCTGCAGGTTGTGGAGCAAAGGAGGCAGGAAGCCTGTATGGATGAACAAGGAGTTCCTAATTAAGCTCCAACATAAAAAGTAAGCATACAAGAGGTGGAAGTAGGGACTGATGATTTGGGAGAAATACAGATGAATATCAATGATGTGAGACTTTGCCTTCTACACGGACCGCGAAAAACGCCCAAAGTCTGGGCTCTAGCGTGAACTGCTGAAGAGAAACACTTCTACTTACTCATATTTGCTGTATAAGAGGCAAGTTCAGGAAGCCTATACACTGACTCTATGAAGAGCAGAGGTCTAAGTTTTCGCATATAACACACATCGCCAAGAAATAAATATATTGAGAAACTGTAAGTTTCTTAAGGAGAAAAATATACACTATTCTTTAAGTTACATTATACTTCATGCTTTCTTGTGACACCTATTTTTAACTACACTGTACTCTTAAGAGAAGAGTTTGAATGGCCTAAATTAGTTTATGGTGATTACTCCCATTGTGTAATTTACTAGTATTTTATTAATGCAAGATTAAGGATAATACTTTGCTGGGAGAGGTAACAGCAGAATTAACCTCTATTTACCTTGACATAATAAAGATTTAATAAAACATGGGAAAATGTCAATGAACAGCATAATTATTCTAACATGAAATTTAAATGTAACTTAATTCTCTATTCTGCATGTTTAATGCTTTAAGATTAGTCATCGCTGCTCTTTTCTCCCTTCCTCCAGTGCATATATAAAAATATTTCAAGAAACCTCAGACAAGTTGCTTATTAAATATACTCTAATTTAACCTCAAATTCAGAAACATAAGACCAAAAAAGCAACTTTTTTTAAAAAAAGAAATTCTCCAGAACCTCTGCAACTAATATATATACCTATATCTCACCCTTGTCCAAAATTCTGAATCAAAGAGGATTCTTGTTTGGTTTATATCCTGTGGTTTTATTACATGAGACGGGCATCAAAGGGGCAGAATACACAGGATTGAAAAATAACACAGCTGCACTTTGCAAGGGAGTACTCTGTATCTGCCCGTGTTTTGTTGTTCGTGTAATACTTTTCAATAAACAAAGATGTCAATCAAGTTTCTTTGCAGCACATCACATTTCAGATTTAAACCACTTCAGACACAGAGCTGCCCCAAGCTCACACATTTAACAGATAAAAATTCAGCTTTCTGTCAAGACAGAAATACAGTATTGATTGTAGGTTGTATTTAGGCTGGTGTCTGTTGGAGCTATATTACCTTCAAACTCATACAAAGTCCACTACAGAGACATAACACAAAGTATATTTCTTTTCCAGTGTAATTTTTTTTGATGTTCTGCATTGATTAGTGGCAATTTCTAAATAAATTCCCCCTCCCTTCCCAAAGAAGTCCGTAGTTATAGTGGATATTATCTATCCAGAAATCAGTGATGTGGGAGTTACAAATACATGATAGTAATCATGAAAACTTTGATCACTTGATTTGATTCTAGTGCTTTGTAAATTAACATAATTATTCAAACATGCTTCATTAAAAATCATGACCATACAAGTCCTTCAATTTAATGATCCAAGAACATACAGAATGAGCTAAGCTTTAAATAAATACATCAACTTTGTACTGTCTGGCCTAGTCAGATACCAGGGGTTACCTGTTTTTCAGAAAGAAACTGAATGCGTTCTTGCTTTTCTTATAGTGTAAGAGACTGATTACTTGTTAAAAGCTCCAGCATAGTACCTAGTATATCGTACTGTTTATCTTCACATCTACCTGAACTTCTCTTGGGATCACAAAAGGTTACCTACTATGTCACTCCTAAGCTACTGGGAGATTGGCATAAAATCCCAGTAAATCTCCAACTAATTACATTTGAATTGTAGGTGTCACAGCTGGCTTTGACCTTTAAAGGCTGGCAGAAAAAGTGTGACAGTCCTTAAAGTGTCTCTGCATTTTAGAATACTTGTTCCATCCAAATAAAACACAATGAATAGGCTGCAGAAGTAAGTAGATGGTATCCTGTTTATTAATACACAATGTTCCAGAAAAAAAAATCAAAGAAATACGCTTATCCATGGCAACCAAAATCATCAAGTAAGTGCTGACAGTCTCCCAAAACTGTAGCTGACAAAACAGCAGTTGGCAGCACTGAAGGGTTAACAGAAACTTAGCAAATTTGACAGAAGAAAAGGAAAACAAATTCCAAGTTAAGTTGTCACTCCCTGCTTAATTCCCTCTCTATATATATTTTTAAGTGTGACAGGGCAGCTCTTGGGTGTTGCTGTGAGTCAGGGTCCTGATAGATTGTTAGCTTTAATCTGGCTCATTAGTTTGGAGCTTGCTTTTCTCTGTAGTAGCGGGTAATTCAGAAGCAACATTTTGCTCACCCAGAACTACCGTCTCTGCTGTGAAGTGTCTTTTTACAGCACACCACTTCTGCAAAAAATAGCATTTGCCCCCCTGCAAAATAGTGCCTGAAAGCTCTCGCTGTTGGCTTTCCAGCCATGATGCAAAATGCCATGCTGTCCAGACTGCGAAAATCCCAGCTGTCACCCCAGCACTACAAGGCAGTGAAACAAAGCCATGTGTCAGCAATACAAATAGCTGATAGAGAAAGCTTTTTTGTTTTAAATTTTCTAACAGAGATTTTCAAGTAAGAAAAATTAAGCATATTAATTCTGTAATGTACAAATGTTCCCTATACCTATCCCTAAATGATGATTTAAACGAACATGATAAAATATTTCCTGACAGAAAGCGAGATGGCTTCTTAGAAGATTAATCATTCCTTATAAACTCCTACAATTCAGCAAGCATCACTTTTTATTAAGTTTTCGCAATTTTTTTAACAAACTGCAATATAGCAGCAGTGGGTTCAACATTTCTTAACTCAGAGTTGATTCTCTGTGACAGATTATGAAGTGCTTTGTGTTCCACAGCCTTTACATGTTCCTTGCTACTACTCGCAGACAGGCAGTTCTCTATAAAACTCACGCGCTAAACATTACCTATCTGCATCCAACATTTTATACAGCAGCAGAGGACAACTCACTAGATTGCTGTGAAGTGAATCACAAAGGGAAAGCCCAAAATAAGAAAGAAGTTTTATAATTATATGATCAGCTGTTAAGTGTTTCCCCGTCCCCAGTAGGGTTGTCCACCGGAGTTACCCGTGCGACGTGGACGGCTCACTCCTCCTCTTTTTAAAGCAGGCTGCCCCAGCATGCTCCCCTATGGCAGAAAACAGGGAAAACACGAAGTGAAAGTGCTGACCACATCGCCTCTCCTCCTCCATGCTGGAATTTTCAATTTCTCTTCTTCTGGCTCCTGCGAATGATCGAGCACTGTGGCACCGCGCGGCACCGCAGAGGGTTGGAGCAGCTCTCACCACCCTGCCCCAACCCAATTAACCTCTTCTAATTAAGATTGCTCCCCAGTTGCTCAATTTGCACTTCTTATCCTTGCCTCTCTGCGCTTCTCTTTTTCACCCTTTGGAGGACAGATAGGTAGCAGTTTTCAATAGAAATCTTTGGAAAACAATACTTTTTAAAATCATCTTAGTTAGAGCTTAATCTGCCATCAGCTGAGTTGAAGGACAAACACAGTATAATCACTGGTGAAATTCACAGCGAGGAGCTTAGACTCAGTAACATGATTCCGTACACCCGGTTTATTTAGAGAGATCCAGTTGGGGACCCTATCACAGGACCATAAAAAAAAAAAAAAAAATAGCCATATAAAGTGAAAAAGTCCCTCCTTACCATCCTACTGATGTGACAGAATTGGCCACGCCAGTCTTTGGGTAAGCATTTCTGGCAGTAGGACAACACACTTTTATTGTCCAACACAGAGACAACGTACTTGTTGATGCCAGCCCCCTAAATCAAACAGTATCTGAGAGCCTATTTTAAATTTATGCAGCCTGGATTTTCAGCCTACAGGTCACTCAAGCTCAACATTTCATTAAGGAAACACTGTCAATATTTTCCTCATATTGCCACAGGTTGACATATGGCATTATTCCAGTGCAAGGTTTTCACACATTAGTGCCTGGGAAATCAAGTGTATTCCCCAAGACACCTGAGGTATGATTAATTTTCTAATAGTCTTTCTGTATCAGTTTCAGAGGAAGGGAGGCCTTGTACTGGGGAGGAAAGAGAGTGGCAACACTAGAAAGACAACAGCTTTGGCTTCTCGCCTGGACTCCTGTCTTGGCTAGCTGCCCCGTGCAGAAACCTTTGCCTTCCTGCAGACCAAACAACATGCCAGCAGCGAGGAGGCATCTCATCATGTACCATGAGCAAAAATGATGACCAGGGGGAAAAAAACACCATGAAATCTCCACTGAGATGTAGGACGAGAGGTGTGCTGAAGCTAAAATGACTTTGTTCCATCCACCGGGCTAGGGACAAGGGGCCTTTCACTGTTTTTGAAGGTCAAAGGCAGGAAAAAAATCAGCGCTGAAGAGTGATAGGATTAGCAGATGGTCAGGAATGTCACATTTTTCCAAGCTCTTTGTTAAGCTGTCTTGGAAGGCAAACTTCCACACACCCGAAAGGTGGAAGGCTGAGCGGATTTGGCATCTGAACAGGCCAAGGTCGACTCATCACTGGGCAGGCTAAGAAGTTTTAGGTTCTCATTACAGTCCAGAGTATTTATTCTTGCCATAGAATAGCTGCTCCTGTCAACTCAGTAATGCCCACTAACCGCACACCAACCAGCAATCTGAAAGAGCAATTGAGGTACTTTCAGGACTCCAGATTTGCAAAATGCTTTAGATACTGGTTTGTTTCTAGATTACACAAGTTGCTTTGTATTTATTTTCGTTATGCCAATATTGATGCAAAATTTTCAAAATCATTTTCTTACCAGTGAGGAAGGTTTGGAGCAGCAGCACTAGTCGAATGCATCAGTGGAGTCTTAAGCCCTAAAACACTAAGATTCATAACGGAAATGCTGACAAGACCACTAACCATTGCCGATCTAGCAGTGCCACTATAACAAACATGAGATAAGCAGTACTAGTCCTGCACACGAATTAGACTCTCTAATGCATGAAAGTCCACTATGTCCTCCTAGCATGAACTTCATTATCAGAAAGTTGGTTCAGGGTGCTAAGCACTGGAATGATGAAAATGAATGTCAAAGCTAGTCTATCCAACACATTAATTTACAGTTTCAGGGAGACCGCTTGCGCACAGAGAGACAGAAAGAGGCACGGAGAGACACAGAGAAACAAGTCCTACTATTATAAACCTACTACACATATTTAACTATATTTAACTCATCACGTCTCTCGTATTAATTTTTAGTTATGGTCAAAGCTCTATAGGCAATATTGTTTTTATACCCCTCTGTTTCTTTAGGTCTGAATTGCTTTCAGTGAGAAGTACCCTTGCCACAGAACGAAGTCTTGCTGATGGTGGGAAGGACAACGCTGTCTTTTTCAGTAGTGTTTTCTTTTTTTTTTTCCTTTCACTGTGGGACAAAGTTTGCTCAGCTCTTGGCAAAGCTGAAACCAGTAACTTTAAATACAGAATATTGACAGAGAGGCCGAACGGGAACCCAGCTCTGCATAAGTGGAAAAGCATGCTCTGGAAGGGAAGGCGTCTTTATGACCAGCCATTACGGACCCTGAGATTACCCTGGTGAAAACAGCAGGAAAATACTTCTAAGTGCTCTTTGCCAGCAGTGAAGCAAAAGAGGCCCACTTTTGTGGAAATAGGCCCCATCACGGCATATAACGCCGATACCAAACTCCAGAGGACTCCTTTAAATGAGAACTGCTGGGGACCTGTCCTGGAGGCAGAGCCGCCGACCGCGCGCGCGGGACCTTCCTCTCGCCGCACCTGCTGTTGGCGCCCGTGCAGAAGAGGCTGGTGAAGCGCTTCCCCCAGTGCTGTTTGCAACATGTAATGGCAGGAGAAGGAGCTGGCAAAAGCTCCTAGGAATATTTAGGCCTGCATACACCCAGAATACAAATATATACACTCTGCAGCATAAAGGAAAAAAAAAAAAAAAAAATGATATCAAGCCAACCCAGTTTTCCACACATCTTTAACAAAGGCATTCTCAGTGCAGTTAAGTCTATTAGCAAAAAATATTATTTAATTAACAACATTAAGTTCTTTTGCAGTAAGCACCAGTGCTTATGCTGTTCTAGGTCTAGCAGTCTCATCAAGACAGTTTTTTTTATTGTATCTCTCAGTTACTTTCTGGCAATGTTTTGATATAGTAGAAGTATAGCTTTTGTCATAGCACTTATTCATCTAGGTCCGATTCAGCACATATACATTGCTGACGATAACAAAGACTGC
This sequence comes from Nothocercus julius, assembly GCA_013398735.1. Lineage (NCBI taxonomy): Eukaryota > Metazoa > Chordata > Aves > Tinamiformes > Tinamidae > Nothocercus > Nothocercus julius. Next base: position 8,233,938 of record VZSV01000006.1, on the reverse strand, counting down.
AGAAAAAAAAACACCCAAGTATAGTCTTATTTTTTAAGAGGAGCTGATCTTTCTTTTTCTAAAGAAAACTTTGAGAAAGATCTTAATTTCTCACTTTTCATTTAGGTTACCTTCCAAAATGACAATGAAGAGAGAAACCACAGGTTCAAAATTCAGATTTGGTCTGAGTCCAGATTTAAAACTCTGAGATAACCAGGCTTTGTTCAGGATGCTGGTTTTTGCCCTTAATATTGACTCTCACCACACAATGCAGAGACATAAAGGCAGATTACAGACACTGTAGGTCCTTTACATTCAGGGTGACCAGGCAGGATTACAGTTACAAACCTCTATAAAACTACATATATCGCCATGGCTGATGTGGTAGTGCTGCTGAGTGAAGTGCACATCTGATGCTCCTTGGTAACCTAATTGATGAATCCTGCTTTTCAGATCAACAGATAAGTGCCAGGATCCGAACTAGACTGAAAAGAAGAGCAACCAACCAATCTATAAAGTTCCTATTGGTCTTTAAAGCATAAAGCATCAGGGGTAGATTGTTAGAGGAATTTAACAGCAGGGATGCTTGCAGCTCATCAGCTTTCTCTTCCTCAAAAGTAGGTACTTATTGCAGTCAAGAGGAATTATTGCAGGGGATCTCTGGGTATGGTAGTGTTTTTGATATAATAAAAAGTCTGAATTGCACCCCCATAATCATCCTTTTGTTTTTCCACTACAGTAATGCTCTTCTTTAAAATGGATAAAGTTTATACTTTGCTAGACAAGTAATTATGCATAGAAAGATGCAAACAAAAATAGCCACCACTGTTGTTTGCTGAGTGGACAAAGGAACCTGAGTCAGGCAGAGACTGGGTTCACTGCTCTTCTTCCTGTACTTCAGTCATCTCAGTTTCCTCATGGGAAGTTTTCCCTGTGGAAGGTTGTGCACGTCTATCACACAAATTCATAATTTGTAACCCCCATAATTAGTAACCCCCTTCTCTTTAGCTGAGATGTGTCTTTGCAGTTTTGGTATGTTTGCAAGAGATTTCTTAACAAGCTCTAAATAAAAACAAAGAAAATCTTAGCAGGATCTGAAGACGAAGTTCTCCGAAATCCTACCTTGAATTTAAGCACACCCATGCTGTGATCTATGTATTTTTGAAGAGCAGTGGTGCTTCCTCATAACCACTGTGGACCTTGGATTAGACTTGAGAGCATCAATTCCTAGCCTACACTGGGCACATCTCTCATTTACAGTAGATAAGTAGATTAGGAAGAGAGATCTGCATCGGTATCCACATGCCAACAGCAAGTTCTGCACATAGAGGCAACTTTCACCTCATTAGTAACTATCACCACTATCACACAATCAGTCTTTCCTCCATGTCAAGCGTGAATTATCCTGCCATCAGCACCGCTAAGCAGCACCATAAAGCAAGAACTCAACATAAATATCAGCAATAAAAGGAAATAGGCTATATCAGGGAAGGAAAAGCTAAAGAAATAGAAATCTAACACTTCAGAATGAAAATTTCCCTTCTTTTTTTTTTTTTTTTTTTTTTTTGTTAGGAGCATGAGAAAGTTAGAGAAGAAAAGCAACACGTGGGACCAAATCTCAAAATTATCCTTCCAAGAAAAGCAATTAACAATACAAGAAATAATCACGCATCACTCCACTGTTGATTTTCTTGAATGTTCTTGGTTTGTAAAGTATTGCAAGCAGATTTGTTTATCCCATAATGAAAATGGTATTTATTTAACTACAACGGCAGAATGGAGTTACTAAGACTATATGGACTTGACTTCCATTTTCTGCTCTGCTACTCATTTGTTGGATGACCAAGAAAATTTTTCCAACCTCTCAATGTTTTTGATTTACCTACTTGAAAAACAGATACTATAGAAAAGAGCCAAAGTGTGACATTTAATCAATATATGTAAAACAGTTGGAGATTTGCAGAGGATATAAGTTATGTATTCTCAAAGTATACATTTTGTCACCCAAAAATGCATGTGTCAATATTTGAAGGAAATTCAAGATGTCTTTTTTTTTATTTTCTTTGAAGAGAACCCATTCTCTTTTTTCAAATGTTTTGCAATTTACAGCAACCTTCAGAGACAGGTCTCCCTATCTGCTTGCTGATAAGCTCCTGGAAAGTACTGCTACTCTTTTAAAAAATGAAACAAACAGAATGGGGACAACCTTGAAAATCATCACTTTAAAGGCATGTTATTCCCACAATATTGATAAATCCCAGTTTTGTTTTCCTTGAGGTAAAAGGGGCTCCTTCTCTTACCGTGCAAATAGCATAAAATATGCAAATGAATCTTGTATTCAACAAGTCAAATATTTTGCATGTTTAATTTACAAGCGAACCAAATTCAAACTGTTTTAAAGGCTGCAAGCATGCCACAAAATAAAAGACCCTGCACATCCCAGAAGCTGTTGCTCATTGATAAATTATTTTCTGGAATTCACATTAGCAACCGCATTACTGAAGTGCTCACGAGCCCTCCAGTGTTGCAGTTCAAGGTAATATGTGACAGATTTGAACAGTCTTAAGGAAGAAAATCTCCAGAGTGCGTAGATTGCAGCAGCATTGCTCACTGAGAGATTACAGTTGCTTTTATATCTGTTCCGAATGTGCAGTTATACTGATAACTTCAAAAGTGGAATATTACATATCATGCTAAAATTCTTCACTAGCTTGTTATGTTCTTTGTTTCTATCTCGCCTGCTTTTTTTTTTTTTTTTTTTTTTTTTTTNTTTTTCTTTTTTTTTTTTTCCATTTAGCTATTGCTGGCTTGCCAGAGATCTTGAACTTGAGAAAGGTTAGACATCACAATGCTGGAGCAGTTTGTGAGCATCAGCAGATTTAGCTTGTAATTTCATTGATCTATGTGGGCTTGCTGTTTGCAAACCAGCTGCTGCACTGTTTCCCCACAGCTACTGATCTGAGTAGCATTGATTTTTTCCCTTACATTAACATAGCATTACTTCTTTAATGGGCAATAAATGACTGGATGTAAATACAAACAGGGCTGCAACAACAAAAGAGGAAAAAACACATCAGTTCTTTTTTACTTAAAGAACTCTATTAATATTTTCCATAAAAATTAGAAGCATGAGTTATTGACCAAGATAAATGCTATATTTAGTGGTTTCATTTGCACACATTGCTTGTGCCAACGAATTGTCTTTTTTCTTACAGTGTTTACTCATAGTCCAACATGTTGTATTTTATAGACATTGCGTTTTAGCCTCAGTGTAAACTGTAAAATAGATTCTTTTTAGGGAGGATCATAGAAAGCAATGCAAAAGCACTGTAGTCACACTAAAAGTAGATGAACCTATATCAATTGTGAAGGGAGAATCACTGTTAATTCTCACTTTTTTTAGCATTAAAAAAATCTAAATGGATTTTGGTTTCGACAGGCTGTATGAGACACCTGCAGTGTAGCATTAATTGTGTATCTTACCTGTAATATGCTTATAGTCATGGTCTTACTTTTGGAGCGTTTCTCGGACAGCAAATAATTATTCTCACTAGAAGATCATGGTGAATAATATGGTGCTAGAGCTGAAAATAAACGATAAAAACAGGCACCAAAATTCACACTTATCCAAGCTAAAATGTGTGTGTTGTCAGACTAACCAATATCCTCTTGCCTCATGATCCTCTAGTTTTGACCAGCCAACATTTAATGTTATTATTAGCAAATACAATGTCCAAATTATGAAAAAAATATATTAAATAACACTGGTTCTATGGTGAACTTTCAGAGCACCCTACTATTAACCTCTTGCCACCCCTAGAAGATGACTTTCAGGGCAACTTTTTCCCCATTTATTCAACTTTTAATCTACTCTGAGATTTTGCCCCTTACCTCATAGTTATATTTTTCCCTTAATAGCCTTCTACAGAGGACCTTATCAGGAAATTTTTTGAAATTCCAAATAAATTATGTTCACCAGGTCACCTTTATCTGCTATTTTATTAACTTTTTCAAAGCACTTTAGCAGGTTAAAAAGCATGCTTTGCCTTTACCAACCTTGTGCAGGTTTGACCCTATTAGGTTATACTTATCCATGTGCTGAACTGTTCTAGCCTTAATTAGACTCTCAATCAGCTTCCCCAGAAGCCAGGTGAGGTTCACTGGTCTTAGCTCACAGATCTATTTTTGGTCTTGTTTTAAAAACAGACATTAGAACCATCTTAGAAATTTCTCAACCATCCCTGCTCTATACCACATTTTCTTGCAGGTGCCTCCTCTATGTCATGCTTTTTCCTGGTGAATGCTATCTGCTTTTGAAGATTTTCCATTTTTTACATGAGTTTATCAAATCACCTTATACTTCCCTTGTAAAAGACTAAAATAATTGCTAGTGCTGCTCTGTCCTTCTGTCCTTTATACTCCTGCAAGAAAGACCAAGGCACAACTATTTTGCTGTGGTGAATAGCTAACCTCAGGCACTTTCCATGGTTCAATTTTTTTTTTTTTTTCTTTTTACTTTTAATTATTTTTCCCAATGGATCATAAGCTGGAAAACTATAACATACATTCTACAACCTTTTTGTTTGTTTGTTTGTTTTGTTTTGTTTTCCTTTTGATTTTAATGGATTGAAGTGCCCATCAACTTCCAATAATTAATTTTTAGTCTCACTTTGAGCACTGTTCTTGGGCAAAGAGTGAGAAGAAAGAGTCAAGTACTATCACCAAACATGAACCTGACAAATTCCAGAAGGAAAAAAAGTGTGCTTATATGAAGAGGCCTTTTTTTGTGTATGTGTGTGTATTCTTGGCTTGTAAAAGATGTTCTTGGTCTATACTTTAGGTACACAGGTCTTAATGATTGGGAAATATTGTTGAACATGAATTTTAGTGGTAAAGCATTGAAAATTCCTACTGAAATGTGCACAAGGCTATGTAAAGGTCAGCAAGCCATTGAGTAAACCTAAAGTGCTCGCATTAGAAGACTAGAAACTCAGAATTTTCAGCATTCAGTGAAGTCAGTGATTTTTTTTTCTGGAATTTCAGTCATGCCATCTTTAGTACTCAGCTTTGAAATTGAATAGATGAGAAAATTGAAAAAGAAGTTCAGTAGAAAATTCTGCTTTTTGTTGTCAACCACATAAAGCCATTAAATATGAAAGCCTAGGTTTAGAACTATAGCCATATTTTTACAGTGAAAACCCACACTACGTTATTTTCAACGGGGTTTGAATTTCATTTGAAAAAAAAATCACACAATAAGCTCTAGGTATTAAGGTAGATAACTGTTTGCTTTGTTTTATGTTCAAATAGAAGTTCCAACCTCTTCAGTGTTTAGAAGCTGTATGTGCTGCACGGTTAAGCATAGATTTCTATTTAAATTATATTTCTATTGTCTTTAACATATTAAAATAGAGCACATTTTATTGCATGTGTTGAACATTAAAACATTTTTGCTTCAGGGAAACTCTGGTAAACAGCAACTGTCAAAAACCATAATGAAACAAAATTAAAATAATAGAAAATAGTCTGTAACAACAGCTTTTCTAATCATGTTAACTGTAGTTCAGCTCTACATCTTCTAAAAAGACATAAAAAACAAAAAAAAGGGGAGGAAGAAAAATTCAAGCACAAGCAAATACGCGTTTGAACAAGTAGAGGTGGAAATCATCATTATTTTCATTCTTTGCTTGCTTACTGCAAAGTGCCATTCAATCAATGTAAGAAAAATACAACCAAGCAATTTAATATATAAGTATTTTTATTGTTATGACAATTACGCTTTCATTCAGTTTTTTAATATATAAACATTTTTTTTCACAAAATTCTTGGAAAATTTAAGAGTTTCATTTAAGCATTCTGAATTGCAGCTACTTCTGGAAGCATGCATTATGTCTGCAAGGAACCGATCTGAAGAAATTAAACTGCATCAGAAGTATTGACAGGCATATAGATTGAATTACATGAATATGAGATACATACACACTCAGAGCAGTTCTGCTTAGTGATCAATGTCAAATGAATTTCAAAATTATTTTTGTTTGTTTCTTTTTCCTTGTCTTATTTTAGATATTAATTTGGATTAGTAGTATGAAATTAAATCGCTATTAACTTTAATCTACAAACAAAAAGTCACACAAAAAACTGATTTGAAATTAAAACCTCACATATTTAGAGCCTGAGTAGCAATATTGTTTATCATGACAGAAATTGTTCAAAAGCAAGAAATAAAATTTGAGACTTGAAAGTTTCCGTCTGTTAGTGTGTACTTGATGTACACAGGCTGTATGATGAGGTTGCATTGCCCCCTATAGTCACTGTGTGTCAGTTGGGAGGGGAGGGGAAAAAGGGGGAGAAATACATAGTTTGCCAAAAGGACTGTGCATTTGGCTTTGTTTCATCCTTAGGGAAGGACATGGTGGGGAATATGGGCAAATCTAACCTGACAATAGTGCTAAATAAGGATTTATATGCATTACTGTGCAAGCACATATGGATGAAGTAAAATGTGCCCCCCTATTCAAATCAGGATTCTTCCTCAACGCCTGTGCTCTGGTGCTATTTGGGGCATATTTGTGGGGCACTAGCACCTGCACACCGAGATCCTGTTATCAGGAGAGGGGTGACCTCAAAGCACTTGTGAAAGGCAGGAGGCCGTGGGTGACGTCTCTTCCTCTCCTCCACGGGCGTGCGTGTGGGGGCTGAGCGGAACAGCAACAAGGCAAGCAGGGCTCTCAAGCCAGGATCCATGCCGTGGACGTGCATGTAAACAGACTGCTGCTTGAAGAGCTTCAGAGAGGTCTAGGAAGAAGACAAGGACTCAGAAGAAGGAGAAAAAAGATTCAGATAGGGAAGTCCTCTTCAGCAGTAGGAACATCCACAAGGAGCATTGTCCAGTGTGCTCCTGCCGCACATGGCTGCTGGCAGTGCAAGCACTGGGCCTAGGAGAGGCAGGGTGTTTCCTGAGCTCCTGGCAGTGTTATGTGGCACTTTATAACCATCAGCGCAAGGACACGACTACTTGTCAGAACTCACATTTTTCCATTCTGGCCCCTCTTTATTAGCGCTGCTACCTACTAAAAAAATGTTAGCTGCCCAGTCAAAATAATTGAATCTCAGCAACTGTCCTAATACTGTTCTCATATGATGATTACCTTGTTATGCACAGCCTTCAGTGTAGCTTTTACTATGCCCAGTCACAACCTAATAATAAATTCTTGAGGATCTCTTAAAGATATCTAATCCACTATTGGTGTTGCTATCCCTAAATCTTCCTGGAAATGTCATGTTCAATAAGCTCAAGATCAAAACCATACTGTGCAGGGTACAATACTCTCAGCATTTGTCACATTTCTGGAGGCAGCATTTCTATTATCAGAATCCTGGGGACACTCTCAGTAAAGAGGGCTGCTCCTCAGATATGATAATTCTCATGTCTGATTCGCCCACTTCTTTTCCTATGGTAGCACAAGGGTATTTGTGGCCACATGATGAACTAGTTCAAGACCTGAAGCAGCTGAAAATCTGCTTGTTTTCTTGCTGTTACTTTTCATTTGGATCAGTTGTTGAGATTCACCATGTGGCAGCACCATAGAGAAGAGAGAAAGAAACAAACCCAGGAAGTTATGCAGACTGCCTAATTCTGTGGCAGTGATGTCTTATGCCAGCTGAAAGTGTTCGTGTAGCTATGGTTTCAAGAATATGGGTTATCCTTAAAATGCCTTTATATCTGATTCATTTCGAAAAAAATGCATTTTGAAAGAATGTATTATAACAGTTCCTATCTGCATACCTTCACACATCTTCTCTGGCCAGACAGAAAGGATGGTCCTGCAAAGTGAGGCTGAACAATTTGTCTAGTTTTTGTACATATGTGCCCCAGATATTGTCCCACATCTCGTTTCACTGTGATGCCTACAGACTCAGTAACAATAAACTCCTGATGAGATGTGATTGTTACCGACCCAGCAGATCAATGTCATCTCAGTGATGTGGAGGGGGTGTATCCTGAACGTATTCAACTCCTGGCTCTTACCTTACTCTTAACTGCAGGGTCTTTAAAGCAGCAGCACGTGTGTGTCAGGCCTGCCGTTGGCAGGAGTTCTGCAGCTCGTTGTCTGTAAGTTAAATAGACATATCTGCAAAGTTTATCCACAGAAAATATGTATACTATCCACTAGATGTACCACAACTTGTTGCCTCACCTAGACAACTGGCCTCCTCCTTGTCTCTTCTAGTCTCTAATTTTGCTTCCTTTTTATCCTAAATATATTGATATACTATTACATAATAGAATACCACTGTGCAGTAATTTAACTAAAACAAACTTCTAACAGTGAGAAGTACAAGTCTATGCTAGTAGCTTTGCCTTTTATTTATTTTCTCTCTGTTATACTCTTCTCCTTATGTGTTTGTATGCAAACAAACATATGCATAGGCTTATATGAAAAGATTTCACTGAGTAATGGAAAATTCTTTAAGGATGATAGCACTGGAACAGGTTGCCCAAAGAGGTTGTGGAGTCTCCTTCTCTGGAGATCTTCCAAACCCGCTTGGACGCAGTCCTGAGCCACATGCGGTAACTGACCCTGCATGTGCAGGGGGGTTGGACTAGATGATCTCTAGAGGTCTCTTCCAGCCTTAAGGATTTATGACTCTATGATTATCGCTTGTCCATTTCTTTTCATTCTTTTCTAAATTCTTTTTCTTTGATCACTACTCTAGTTCGTTGTGAAAAGTCACACACATATGTGTTCTGCAACTCATGAAAATGGCATGTTTTCTTCATGTTATCAACACAGACTTAAACAGTGCCTTCATGCTAAAGAACCCAAAATCACTGCAAGACACAAATCTAGACCCATCAGTGTGGGGCCATTTTTCAACAGCAGTGCATTGCCCAACTGGTGTAGAGGACAGTGACGCATTTGAGGAAAGAACATTTCTGAATGCCAAACATGCAAAGATGAGCCACTAAATCTTATGAATTATCCATGCAGAGCAGACAGAACATTTGTTTTCAAGGTCAAATGAGAAAGATCCCCTGACCTGTATGGTAAACTACATGTTAATACATTTATCCATCTTTGAAATACAAAGGACAAAGTCAAAACAAAGAGAAATGAACCAGTGGGGTAAGTCTGTCAAACTACCAAAATCATTATGCCATCCATTTTAATGGCACTTTTATGTCTGTGAAGGGCATGTACAATGAAAAATAGATCTCTCTATTTCAAATTTGAGTTGCTTCCAAACTAGAGATTGCTGTATCAAGTATATTTGCATTCCTTGGGTAACCCTTAGTTGATTCCATTTTACATACTCTTTTCTTGTATTTGTTTAACCACCTCATAACTAATGTAGTGGCAAAAATAAATAAACCAATATTAGATTTTCTTAAGGGAAATTGCAGTAGTATCTCATAAATACCTCTACAATTCCCACTGGCCATCACAAGACAGCATATTCAAAGTTGGCATGATCCCCTAAAACTAGTGTGTTGTTATGGTTGTCAACACTAACATTTAATAGATGGCAATTAAGGAAAGAGACAAGGTCAAATGACACATCCTAAATGCTTTGCACACATAACACTCAAGTTCAGTTCCTGATGGGCTATCAAAGCATAACTTTTTAACAGGTAGAGAGAGGGGGTTGTAATACCAGAGGAGCAAACTAGAGAATGAATTCTGACTGTAAGTGTCAAGTTTAAACTCTCTAGTAGTGCAAAGGAACTTGAAAGTCTTTTCTGAAGATAAAGAAGGGTATAGGGTATAGAATCTGGGACCTAGAGAATCAGTTTCCCTTGCTTTTCTCTTGCCTTGTCAGGAAGAATAAATGCTTTGGCTCCTTTACATGGTACTCCCCCACCTTGCATTTCATCAGCACCACCATGGGAGGTCAGAACTTCTGCCTTTTCTCACTGGACGTTGCATTTTTACCCCTCCTGCATGTACAGAGTGGAGAGACAGATGCATGTTTTTTATTCCTCCTGCTATCGAGTCACAAATGGTCCTGAGCTGGACCATGAACTGTTTTTAGAGAACTGTTTCCATCCACAAGAAAAAAAAAAACTGTGGCACAGCAGTATGTAAAACATACCAGCCTAAATATATTATGCTTTTCCTAAATCATTGACATGGTATCAAAAAAAAAAAAAAAAA
>VZSV01000006.1:8204173-8223074 GCA_013398735.1 Nothocercus julius | reverse complement strand
TCCTTTCCTTTCCTTTCCTTTCCTTTCCTTTCCTTTTCCTTTTCCTTTTCCTTTTCCTTTTCCTTTTCCTTTTCCTTTTCCTTTTCCTTTTCCTTTTCCTTTTCCTTTTCCTTTTCCTTTTCCTTTCCTTTCCTTTTTTCCATCTTTTCATCTTCTTCATTTGTCACTGTCCCACCTATGGGGTACCCTATGGGGTATCACCATGCAATTACATTAGATAATGTTTCCATGCCCTTTAAACCGTCATAGCTAGTCATCATTATATTGTTTGACTCTCTTACCTGGTTTGTTTGATTTACTTTGATATGATAATTCAAAATAATAACAAAATTCAAACTACATGATTACAATATTGGTAAAATATCACTACTATTGGTCAAATATTAATGAAATAATGAAGGCAATTCCTCATCAGATTGCTCTAGAAGCAGTCATCTAAAAACAGGCAGTATTTAGAAATGTATGACTCCAATGTTTACCCAGGAAGAAAACAGTATATCTTAATATTTCTCAAGAATCATATGTCTCTCTTAGTAGATCATACCAATTTCTTTTGTGCAGGCCAATAAGGGTCATTAAACACCAATGGGTCTCTGAGTCCTTCTGCAGACTCAATGACATTGTAGACTTCACCAGGGATCTCATTTTCCTTCTGTACAAAATCTGCAGGGCAAAGGAGGCAAATGAACTATGAAAAACATAATCACTGCTTTTACTGTTGCTTTTTTATCATAAAAATTCCATTTATTTAAATTCTATTAAAAAACACATTTGCCTGCTGAAAGCATAAATATATACTTTTGTTATATTTACAATTTTTCATTTAAATAAAAGAGCTTTGACACTCTTCTAAAAAAAAAAAAAACAGTTAAAAATATTCCCCATAATAAATATTGCCCATACCTGTTATAAAAACTTTGGGAAAAGAAAGTGGTTAACAGAGTAAATTTCTCCAGAACAGTTGCTCAGAGATGACAGGAAAATATTTCTCACGTACCTGAAGGAATTAGTAGTCTAACACCCAGTGTCAGAAGGACTTGAGCACTGATGTTCTGCTGCTCGAAAATCCCTCTGCATTTAACTCACATTTTAATTGAAGACAGTTAGCCTCCCAAAAACCTGTGCTGATCCAGAATTTAGGATGAAAAGCATTAAGGGAAGGCATAGGGATTTGGGTTATCAAAGGCCAGATCTACTAAAAAGCATTTGGGAAACTAGAGGCAGAGATAGGTGCCTAGCTGATTTTTTTTTCAAAAAAGAATAAAGAAGGGTTAAGTCCCTAACAGTCATTGAGATTAGTGTGCATTACTGCTTAGGCTCTCTTAGAAAGTGCTAGATACAACTCTGCATCTAAATCTTTTCTTGAATAGCTTTTGAAAATGGGCTTTATGATACAAATGCAGTGATTTATCCTATTCTTAATTCTCCCCCTCACAAAGATTGCCGTAAAGGTGCTTTATTCAAATTATTGCACGTCATGATCTTGGTGGAAATGGGCAGAATTACATGGCAAGTTCTGTCTGCAACAAACTTTACTTGTTTTTTGGATCTAGAAATTCATAAATGGTTGAGAGCTGAAAAATAACAGGCTGTCTCACTCCACTCAGGTTGTACATGGAAAACTCTGCTAGACGTTGAGCACATTCAGCTTCAAGAGTTCATCCTCTAAATGATGAGCAGCCCAGAGCACAGGCACAAGTTACAACACGATACGAACACGATACAAATCTGGCAAAACCCACCATTTTCCTTTATGATTTCTGAAAGGAAGCAGACTTTTTTTTGGATTGCATTACCCCATTAATATCTGCAGCTTAGTTTTTATAACCTCTTCTAGTTTTTATTATTGCTTTTATGATTCACTCATATAACTACATTCTACATTTCTAACAGATCTTATCTTTCAGCCTTTACAACGAAGAATCCACTCTTTAGTACCGGAAATGTTTCCTGCCTAAGTCACACCTGATGTTTTTCCCGTGCCGTCTGGCTTCCGAACACACTGGCTGATGGCAAGCTTTGGGAAAGAACAACAGGTTACCTCATAATCTCTTCTTGTTAGTGCTTATTCTGGAGAGCACCTGCTGTCTTTAAAGGGGATTTGAGTGACCCAAGATTAAGAAATCTCCCTACAACCATTACTGTTCTTATCACTGAAGAATACTCAAACCAATGTGACATCTTCCTGATGGTTTCAAATTCACAGACTCAGGGAGAGATAAGAGTCAAAGAACCATGTAGTGCACATTTTATAAGGAGACATCAAACGGGCCCAATATGCTTCAATTTTTGAGAAGAGCAATGCTATCAGACTAATTGATTTCTGTCTGCAACGTATCTATTAGGAAGAAAGAACCTGTGATTTCATTATAAGAAATTTTAAATTGCAACAGTGCTTACAGTATTTCTAATAATCCTTATAATTCATCCTCATTTGGCAGATAAGATAATGGATACAGGGAAGCTAAATAAACCGCCCAACCCAGCACTGGAAATTTGTCAGGATGGTATTAAAACTCAGGACTACTATCGCCAGCACATCTAGCTATATTTTAGGTTTAAAAAATGCTTACAAAAATGTAGACTTCTTCTCTTATTATGGGATCCAGTAATGTTTATGATTTGAAAAAGGACCTTTTACCATGATATATTGTGGCATATCCCATATTGCTCCTCAAAATGTTTTTCAAGAGCTTGTTAAACAAATTCCTGTCCCCATTCCTTTCACTGACAGTAGGGGTGCAAGGACAGTTCTTTCTGACATTGTCCAAAGTCTTCAATATTTAAAAAAATGAATATGAAAAGCTGAAATTATCAAAAAAGGAAAATCTATCCATCCTTTCTTCTTTCCCACAGTCTGTGTACAAACAGAGGACATGAATATAACTTCATTTGCTTTTTCCCTCTTACTTGAGGAGATCCCTCAGAAGATTCTCTAAGATATAGAAAAAAGAAGTATCATATCTAAATACCAAGCGATATTAACCTTCTGATCTAATAGAGATTTAACTGATAAAGAGAGCCTGCTGGGAGCTTTCCTTCGCCCCAGCTCAGCATATTCTGAGATCCTGAGATGCCCGAACACCCCCTCGGTCACAGCAGTAATGTGTGCATCACCTACCTCATTTAGAGGGTACCCAAACTCACAGATGGGGTAGAAACTGAAATTAATAATCTTATATCAGATGCAGGCGGTTCATTTGCCAGAAGGACTAAGTAACTTAGATGGTAACTATAAGAGTAACAAACTGGTAATTTAAAAGGTATTTGAAAATTGTCATTTGGATATCAGACGATGGAAAGCCAAGATGGCAGCTGGCTAATCTGAAGGCAATTTTGACTATTCCAAGTAGAGAAGGTGAAATTATTGTCCGAGGCAAATTCATTTTTTCTTGGCAATATTGAGAATTTCTCTAATTAAAGGGAACGTATAAGTTTGCTCTTTATAAATTAGAATTTTTGTGCAAGCAAAGCTTGAAGGAGAATCTCAGCTGCAGAATATATTATGCATACCTATCTTCTGACTGTAGAACACCTGAAATTCATTGATTATGCCCACCATGGTAGAGAAAAAAATATGCAAGAAGCAACAACCAAATTAATTAATAAGCTGTAACAAGCTGACAAATGCAAAGCAGGTCAAACATCAACTTTACTGGGATGTATGCATCTAGCCTCTCAATGAATAATATGTACTCAGCACGGCTATAGCAGACAGGTATTCTTCTTCGTTTGAAGGTTTGAGGTGCTGGATTGGCTGCAGAACTCCCAGCTCTTCTGGTGATCCCCCAATCAGTTATTATACAACAAACCACAGCAGCTCCTGCTCAGCCTGCTGTGTCAGTATGTAGTGAAGGAGCCTTTAACCTCCCAATTGACTTAGGCGCAAGGAGTCTACAGTCTAAAATTTCATACACAATTCGGATGAAAGCTAATTACTGACTGCTACTCTAGCTGCTTTCCTGTAAGCGGAAAAAATGTGGGGAAAAAAATCAAATGTGGTCCTTTCACTGCTTCATGCTATGAACCACAATCACAAACACATTTATATTAAAATACAGCTCTTTCCAAGCTTCAAGAGAATAAAAGACTGTCTGATAGTCATAAAATGCTGCTTACTGATCAAGATGTATCCCCCAAGATATATGCTTAATTACTCTGAATTAAATCCCTGGCTTCCAGGTTGCTAGCTGAAGACTGGTTTTTTTTACAATAGTTTCTAGCAAAAAGTGCATTTTCACATCTGAGCAATAGTCCTTATGATGGGGCTTTGTGATAGCAAGAATGAGCCCACTAAAGGCAATTAGTACACAAAGCTCTAGGCCCATGCGTGTAACTCTTGAACTCCAGTGGGACTGTTCACATTGTGCAAAGGGAGTAATATGAATTAGTCTTTGCAGGACTAAGGGACTTCAGTGTAACATCATTAATACCATTATAATATATTATTTAATATATTATTTAAAAATCAAGCAAGCATAAAGATTAGTCTAAATGAAAACTGCTGTTAACTGAGTATAATAGATCAAACAGAAGGGAACAAATGTAACAAGAGAACCAGGGAAAACATGACTAAAATCAAAGAATGCGAACATGCATATGGCATGGTTTACCAGAGCAAGAGAAAAAATACACAAATAAGCAAGAAGATAATGTGCTTCAGAATTCAATAATCAGAGGAAATTTATGAATTAATAGGTGAAAAGATACCCTTCAAAATTCATATTTGAGATGTACAAGATATTTGAGCAGATTCACACATGTATTAAGAAAAAAATGGCAAGCCACAGATTACAACAATGAAATGCCTTTTCATAATCAGCGAATGGTATCAGAGATCTTGTTAATGAAAGTCGCAGAGTCTCCTGTCACAATATCCTTTGATGACAAATTATGCTTCAAGGTGAGAGCCAAGGCAGTTGAGATTCTTATTCTGAATCACCCAATAGGAGTCTCTCTTTCCTTCTCTGCTTTCTTTCTCTTCTGACTATGGATAGATCATGATGAGTTGAAAGTCCTTGGAACAAAGTCACCCTTTGCAACTTCTTTCCTATTCAACGTTTTTCTGACAAATGTATCTATTTCTTAGACATTCGTTTAAACTCTGCCATATTTTTTTCTCCAGTTTGGAAGGGAGCAAGTATTTTAGCATATTATTCCAAGAAATTGTGCCTTGGTTAAAACATTTTCTAATATTCTCTGTCCTATGACAACTGTAGTTTCTAGCATTTCTCACCATGCATTTGTATTCACTCTTATTTTATTAATCAGAATAGCTTTTGTGGAACATTTTTACCTATTTCCAGACAACTCACTAGCAATTGCTTTGCACTGTATACTCAAAAACCACTTTGCATGTCTATATTATTTTTTCCCAATTTCAGTGCTCACAGGCCTACTGGATCAACTGAACTTTGAACTTTGGTGAACTTCATTAAAGGACACTGAATTACAAAATAAACTCATTTGTTACTTATAGGAAACTAATCCTACAAGAGATTTTTACACAGCAGCCTCAACACTTCTGATCTTCAAAAATATTTTTGAATCAAATTTGCAGTTAGGATAATTGCATATACTTCTGACAGTGAACTAGAAAAAAATTGCATTGCTGATCCCACTAAAAGTTATTAGGTAACTTAAGGCTTTCAAAAAGCTAAGATTTGCCAGGAAATCTGTGATTCTGTGAGTCTGTGAAACAAGCTAAAAAAACAAGAACATAATTTTGCTCCTCTGTGAGTCTGCTGTGTGCCTACAGCACTAATACTGTGTGCAATTCTCATCACCCTGTTGCAGAAAGAATACGAGTGATTGTATTTCCAGACATGGAGATGCTAAAAATGGTATGACTCTACACCCAGAATGCTATTTTAGAGCCAGGGTCCCTCAGTATTAGCCCTGATTTTTAACCTCTCTCCTTAGGCACAGAATACTGCCAGAGCCGGATTGCTGGGCTACACAGATCTTTGGTCTGACACAGTATGGCAGCTCCTCTGTGTTTTAATGCTGCTGCCAGTCTCTAGAAATGGCCCAAAGAAGCTTCCTTTTCATTTAGCACGTTGCCTTCTATCATGCACCAAACTTTATTTTTGAGGCAATGGTCAACCACAGTCGAGTGGGCCTCTGGCTATTTTAAATTAAACCAAGGCTGAGAACAATGTAAATCAGGGAGGAAACTTTAATGGCACCTTTGATCATGCTGACCATCAATCTTCTATCACTATAAGCCACAAGCTAGGATCCAGCCCAAGCCACTGCACTCTTGGATCAGATACCATTTCTGATGGCTGATTTCCATCAGACTTAGAGGAGGGCAGTGGCAAAACAACCCTCCTCCCCAGTAAACTATGGAGTGACAGCAGTAAGAAATAAGATGTTTTCTATGAAAGACAACGTATATGCAAAAACGTGTGCTCCTCCTACAAGCAGCAGTCTACAGAAGAATATTTTTTGAGACACATAATTCTGGCTTAATTCCACAAAATGAACTGTAGAACTGCCTCAATTTAATTACTACCCCATGAAACACTGTGACAGTCCCAGCGCAGTGCTGAGTAAGCATTTTACCTCTGACAGCTTGAAGATGTATTGTAGTACTGAAATTACAATACGTACCATGACTTGTTCTGTCATCTGACTTCGGGACTGCAGCATGTGCTTGTCTCTATAATGAGCTGTCTGATATTCACCCATTTCGCCTGTAGCAAACAGGAGTAAAATGTAAGTAACCATAAGTAAGCATACTAGTTGAATGTAAGCAAAAATACTCTTTTTTTTTGGCAGAGGATTTCATATTCTTTTAACTATCTAGACAAATATGATGCACAATTTACTTACATTTTCACACTTGGTGTTGAAAAACATTTTGCATTTTCTAAATTTTTGATAACGATTATTACAATTTGAAAAAATAAAAAAGAATGCTTTTTTTCTTTCCCCCATCCTGCTTCATCCTCAAAAGATTCCTGAAAAGTATATTACAGAAATAGTTACTACTATGTCTAGGACAAGGATAAATTTTGCTTGGTGGCTTAAGGACACAAATGCAGGACCTATAAAGAAAAGTGATTTTGCAGGAAAAAGTTTTCTTTGATTCAAAGATCAAAGAAGGCAAAAACTAGTTAAAAAATGCAATGGAATATTTTAAATAGCTCTTACACTAATGTCATTCACTAATGACTTTTTAGTAAATATATTTATACTTGAAGAAATATACTGTTCTGCACTTCTATAAATATAGTGAAGAGATGTGCACTATTCATGCAAAGTCTTGTAGGAAAAGGTTAACAGATTTTTTTTTCATTTAACTATGCTACTATATCAGAATTAGACTGTACCACCCTTCCTCTGGCTAAGAAATTTTTAGACATGTCACAAATGCCAGGCTGAATGTTCAAGCACACACCTCACAGGAGCTCTTCACACCTATAAAAAGAACAATCTAGAGTACACCAAAAAAACCATTGGTGCATTTTTGTTGACTTAAGTTTAACACTGCTGTGACTAAAGTGTCATAGACTAAATCTAGTCAATGAACTAGACTGATGGATGGAACTGATGAATGAACGGACGGAATGCAGAAAAATAATATCGCATATTCTCCTTTATTTTTTCTTTTAAAAATATAAATATCCAACTGTGTTTCTTCTGACTGACAGGGTTAATAAATAAATAATTAAATATAAGACGTACCACAGGATTTAGAAAATATTTCCCAGTCACTATGACTTTAAAACATGAGTTTTCACTCTCAGAAAGGCATTATGACCAAAAAGAAACAATACTCTGAACAAAGATGAAAAATTGTAGATTACTTTCACAGCCCCTCATTCTACAATGCACAAAATATCCACAGTCTGGCTAGGCTCCTTTGAAAAGTGTATTTTCCTTTTATACAGAGATAAAAAGCAAAGCTTTCAGGTCAGAGGCTACAGGGGGAAAGAGCTAATGTCTCCATGTGCTTTGATGTTACAAGTAGTCCTTCATCACAGAAGTGTATTAAAGCTACTAGTAAACTGAGCCAACATATTTAATAACCACTTTCAGTATGGGTGGCATATAGATTATTCTGTATATAACACTGCAAGCGAAGCTTATGTGCATTACGAACAGTAAGCAAACCCTTATTTTAACACGTTAACATTACTTTAAAATACAGTATAACTAAAATGCGGTGTGTGATTTATGGATCCCACAGGAAGACCTCTCTTTATAAATGTATCTGAAGCAACAATAGACAGCAAACCAGGATTAAGTGTTCCTCTCACAGTGAAATGTAACATATATAACGGGTTTTGTGCTGGTGTGCAATATATGAAAACAGCAAATTTCAGTCTATCAAGTGCTAAACACAGCAGTGATGATTAATAGTATATAGTGTCATTGTTGCTTTTGAAGCTGAAAGTAGTTCTGTAGGAACCAGTCTAAAACAATGTTGGTCTCATTTGGTTGCCTTTCACAAAATCATAGGAGTAAGAGATGAAAGATCCGATCCATTAATGCTAATTTATGTGTTAAACCATCTTTTGGAACACTACAGCTCACAATTCAGGAGACCCTGGAATGAATCAGTAAAAACGGATCTAAAGTATTCAGCAGTTTTCTGGTGTTATGTATGTTTATGTATGAATGTATGTATGTATGATGGTGTATGTAGCACCAAACTATACAAAAGTAAGCAATAAAGACAGAAATACATACTAAATTATTTCCAACTCATGTTTATTTTTATATCTATGTCAATTGAAACTTACTAGGAGTACCAAACCTCAAATCAATAGATACATATTTGATATCCTGCATCAGACCTCTACACACAATAGAATTTAATTTCTGATTAAGTTTTGCATAATTTGGAAAAGTATGTTTGTGCTCTGGATATGCTCTGGATATGAGCACTAGTAGTTAGTTAGTTAGAGATAGTGCTCTGGATATGAGCACTAGTAGTTCACTGAAACCATTGATTATTCATATTTTAAAATTATCATATTTACCCTGTAATTAATTATCGTAGTTACCCTGTAGTTTGAAAACTGCTGAGTAGACAGTGAAATAGTGAGAATGTCCACCAAAATCTCAAGTAATTAAAAAGCTGAAATGCAATCACTCTCTGTTTGAACCAAAGGCAGACACACTGCAGCAACTTTTCTTTTCAGGAGTGCCAGAGGAATCAAGCACTGATTTCAGGCAGAAGAGAATCACCATAAGAAGGGTAACAAAGATTTGTGAAGCGCTTTCACTAGGGAGTTCCTCAAGGAAGATGGAATGAATTTTAAAGAAATAATAGAAAAGCCGAATGGCTGGAAACAGGCAAGTGTAAAAGAACAGGAATTCAGAGGGCAGTTGAGAAGGAGGTGATAAAAAAGCTACATATATGACGAGTAGGGATAAAGAAAGAAAACTGTACGAAAATAAAAAATTGGGAACCTTAAACAGAGAGGAACAAGGGAAATATCCATCACTCTAAATTTTTCCTGGCACAGCAGCAAAGGAGCAAATCATTCTCCCTGCAGGTTCAGGTACCTGTCACATAAGGTCTAGGAGGAGTTTTTGAGCCTGATTATTCTTAACAGATTTCCAAATTACACTTTTAGCTCTGTACGTTTTCTTTATAAATATATTTAAGACGAATGATTCATGGGAAATCCTGGAGCACACATTGTTCTAAATAACAGCAGCCTTTCTAGACCTGTTTTCCACGTTGCAAAGGTGGAAAGGTGGAAAGGACGTGAAAGGTCTGAAGGTTTGAACAGATCACATCAGCCTCGCAGCACTAGGAAATGCCCCAGCCCCTTTGCTGGAAAGCAGATCTGTCTGAAGGGAACTCATTCTCAGTCCCTCCAGCTGTGAACTCACCACATGAGCACGAACTGGCTTTTGAGACAGTATAAATTCTTCTCTCTATGGCCATAGACATCTGCTCTGTGGAGGGTACGTGCAGCAGAGAACTCACAAGCCTCATCATAAGAGCATCGGAAGCAGAGAGTCATATATACTGGCATCCAAACCCACAAAAGCTGGTCAAAGATCTCCTCAGCCACCCAGGAGCCTTTAGCAAGTGAAATAATGACAAATTTAGACATATTTTTCTCAACAGAAGATGCTACCTTTTGCTTCTCTCACATGGCTGAAGGCACTGGACTGGTCATGGCCTGTTTTTTGCTTCCATGCCTATTTTACCAGATCGGGAAAACAAACAAACAAACAAAAAAACGTTTTTTTTCAGGATGTTTCTAGATTACCTTCTGAGTAAGATATTTAGTGAAACTTAAAGCCTTGCAGCTGCCTCAACACCAGCTTCTGAAGTATCAGCACCAACAGGGTCCCCTCATCCTTATTCCTGCTGTCAGAGTAATTCCACTCCATTTAAATCCTAATCCATTTTAGACTCAACTTCTCCCTTTTTATTTGGGAATGTCCCACATGGACCCTCTTCTAGCTCCCCAAAGAGGACCAGAAGGAAGAGCTGCAGCTCTCCCTGGGGGAATTGCAGCAGGATGATTCTTGCAGGCAATTCCTGGACTTTCTGGGTGGAGCCGTTGGAATTCCAGGTTGGTTGGTGTGCGCCCTACCCACAACACTTCTTTTTCATCCATGTTTTTTTGCTGTTCACAAAGACCATCCTCTGGGTGTGCTTCTGGGGAGCAATGCAGGAGAAGGACCTACTGCTAATAAGCAACAGTGATGAGAGTTTTCTTTAGCAAGCTATGTGATTTATAAGCAATACTACTGCCATGTGTTCAAAAAGAACAAGGTCACTAGCGAGAAAGAAACTCACTGTTATTCTTAAGAGACAAAGTCAGGGGATATAAAAGGGCATACATCATTTCCCTCTGAAACCGTATGATAAAATGACAGCAAAAATCAGCTTAGAAGCAACACGTGAACCAGCCTTCTGTGCCTTCTGCTCTCCTCCTTCCCAGACTAAATGGATCCGTGTCTCTCTCTTGTCACACTGCTGTAACTTTCATTCAGTCTCCCCACTTCACCTTGACCGCATCTGAACAGTGACAATATGTTTCTTGTTCCTCTCACTTTTCCCAGCAAGGATCACTGACGGCCTCTTACTTTGTATTTTCTCAGCTTTAGAGGCAGTGATTTTTTTCTTCCCCCTCACCCCCTCCCAGCCATCATCATTGCTATTTGGAGAGAATTTGGTTCAATTTCCATTTTAAATGTGGAATGTTTGAATTAGCTTATAATGTCTCCCTGCTTGCAGAGGAAACAGCTAGTCTTGAAAAAAAGGGAAAAAAAAAAGGTTTATTTTTTGCAAAATAAAAAAATGAAAAGCCGAAGGATAATCTTAAATCATTTTACACTGCACATAAAACTCAAAAATAATGAGAGCTCTTCAATTTAGAAATGATTGGGGTTCTAGGCATACGAATCAGAGAGAGCTGTAAAATTATTAGAACACTACAGCATCTTTGCAAGCATTTCAATTCAGAGGTGATCAGAGATTCTGGACTTGCAGAGCAATTTACTTGGCATTTGCAGGAAAGCCTCACTCTTTCAAACTGAAGCACTCTTAACAATATGAAGAACTCAAATAATTTTAAATTGATGTATACCATACATGCCTAGAAATCCAATTTAGTCTTTAAATAAAAACATTTTAACTTCAGAAGTATGAAGGGCCCACCCACAACATAACAGCAATCTAGCCTTTACAATTCACCTGTCAATTCAGTCTAACTGCTACTTCTCCCATGCTAGGTTTTTCTGGCATGAGAAATTGTTGAAAACATTTAAGATGAGTATTTCCTTTAGCCCTGTCCTTCAGGTTTACTGTCAAATCATATATGAATTTCTTACTAAACCCAGTGGACTTCTGGATGCCATCAGACTGCAAGCTGATTTGCAAGGTGTAAGGGGCATTTCTAAATATTTTTTATATATGGCAGATAGAACAATATGTTATATATAATATATAATATGTTATCTTTATAGTGTTAATGCTGCATCAGAGATGCAATATATTCCCATCAAAAATTTTAATTTAGTTGAGGTTAGGTTTTTAAACAGATATATCTATTCCTAAGGGAAATAAAATACATTGAATTCTAAAAAATATATTGAAAGCCCAGGAAAATTAAATTGTTTAAATTTAAAAGATTACAGCTCAAGTGGACATAAAAATGTTGAGTTGAGCTTCCCCAGTGAAGAGAGGTCTTGTATTCGCCCAGCAGGAACCTCTGCCACCTTCGTGCAAATCATCCATATAAAACAGACTCCTGTTACAGGTGAAGAATTTACAAAGTCTCTCACTTACCATGGAGCAGACAACAGCCTTTCCAGTCATACTAGCCCTACCAGAAAGCCTCCCTGTAGCCCACAAAACCAGAGGTCAGAGGGAGTATTATACTTTGTAGAAATCAATTTTTTTTACCCTAGAGGCAAAGACAGATATATTTCAGGTTAGATCTTGTCTCGCAGTTTGGTTCTTGAAAGCATTGCACTCATTTCTTACTAGGTACTCTAAAATCATCAGTACCAGTTTGGACAGAGCTTGATAACACTGGGGATGGCTAGTGTAGCAGAAAGAAATACATACAGGAGATCAGATTAGGTGACTATAAATGTTTTCCTCAGTCTTTAAAATCATGCAGAAGTTTTGCATATGATGCATTGATGGAATAAAAAATTCCTATCCCATTATTGTCATAGACTCATAAAATTTGCTGCTGTTTTATCTTTCAACTGTAAATTGCCTCTCCCATGTCTAGCGTCCTAAGATAATTTAAGTTGGAAGGAACCTCTGGCGATCATCTAGTCCAACTCCCAACTTAGCACGAGACCAGCACAGCTCCGATTGCTAGGAGGTTTGTCCTGTCAACGTTTTAATTTCTCCAACAACGTAGTTTTATAAAAAACTACCGTTTCTTTGTTTTTGTAAAAAAAACTACAGATATTTGCTTGCATCATTATTCTAAAATTAGCAAATAATAATAAACCCTTCTGTTTTACTTCTGTTTTGTTTTGGTTTTGTTTGTTTTGGTTTTTGGTTTTAGATTTTTTTTTTTCTGACAAGTTGATAGCCAGGCCTGTTTCTAAAGTTGGAATACATTTGTGAAATATTAATGAGATGTAAACTGATGCAGGTGCCTTGAATGGTCTATTGCTCTATTTTGAAGCTAGTGAAGACTACCATGTCTACAAACCCTAACAAAATGTCACGCAACAAAAGTCTTCGTAGACTTTTACCTTGAATTATTCCAAACTCACTACTAGGTAGCAAAAGTGTTCCCAACTATCCATCATCAAAATCTGGGGCTTATAAAATGAGTCTAGTGCCTTGTGGTAGGACAAATGCTTTTTTTGCAAGTAGAAAGGAATACTGTATCTCACCAGAATCTTTTAAATAAGGAAACCTGAAGTATCTCTATGTGGAAAATTTTGCGACCAAGCTTAAGGACCAAGCCACAAATTTTTCACCTAAAATTGTATATTTTACTTTCATCTAAGTTATTTTTTACCATACTTGACCTTTCTTTCTCATGTTTTCTTTGTGTGAAATTTGAAAGTAGAATTGATTTGAAAATGTTAGCAGGAGAACAGTTGTCAGGACTCCAAAAAGAAAACTATGTTCATGTTCATTATTAAACACAGAAGCAGTCAGAAATGAAAACAAATTTACAAAACAGCAAATATCTTGCAGTTCTTAAATTCTTTATAATTATAATTACAGTATTAAATGAGCTATAAACATATATAACCCATTTTTATTTGAGAAAAAAAAAATGCTTGTTTTGTATAAGCATTTAATTTTGAAGCTCATCTATTGAGATAAACTACATGGGAGAAAAATGAGTTCCCATCTTCCCTGAAGCTATTTGCTGCACAGTTTTCTTTAAGATGGGGTCATCCAGACTAAGAAGCACAATATTTTATGCCATTAAAATGATTTTTGCCATAACCACATCCAGATGCCTTCTATTATTTTTGAATGAAAATCCCAAATGTTTTATTATACCACAAAAATTTAGTAGAAGTCTTAACTACAGATTGTTTTTCCGTTTCCCCTAATGCTAAGGATTATTGTTCTGCTTTGAGTGATTCAGTCAGATGCTGAAAATTTCCCTTTATGTTCACAGTAGCAAACGGAAATCAGGTGCTTTCAGGACTAGACCAGGAAAAGTAAAAGCTAAGTCATGACAGAAAAGCATCAAAGCTGAATAAGCTCTACTAATAACTTAATAGATTTTCCTTTAGGATTCACATAGACCTCTTAATATGTTTTAAAAACTAACCTGCCCAATGCCTTCCAGTTTAAAAATATTGCAGCATTTTTTTTTTAATAACCTTTTCTGATAAACATACGAAGACCTTTAAGTAGTAAGAACATTCTTCTTAAACCACGTAATGCTTTGGGGTTTAAAATATTTCTGTATCCTAAGAACAGAAAGAACAGCCTCGAAAAAAGGAAAATATTTCTCCAAGTAAAAAAAAAACAGCTATAACTTGCTTCTGTTGTAGTTTTATTTAGAAAGTCTGTATTCTGATGGTTTGGGTTTGTTTTCACAAAATGGGAATGAGGTATGTTTCACACATCCACGCAATTCAAAAATGGCTGAAAGGATTTTGTTTAAGCTTCCCAAATAAATTCTCTGGTTACCAAAAGCAATCATGAATAATTACAATTTCAGCCCAAAGGCTGAAAGCTTCATGCAATTCTGAATGTATGGCAACTGTTCTACTGCTCCTGAACAGTGCACATTAGTTACATGACTTGCTGCTGAGTGTAAAAGTATTGTCCCTCAGTTAGGGTGCATTAAAAATCACATTTTCCTGAGTCTTTCTTTGAGTATTTCTTTCATAATAGTTTTGTCAAAAATATTAAACTAAAACCCTTGACTCTTTTTCACTCTTCCATATAGACAGATAACTTCAAAAAAATCCACAAACTCCAGACTATGAATGAATAGGACCAAGGAAGATGTTAGTCCACAGGTGAATATCCATAAGGGCATTGAAGAGATTATGACAGAAAGTTTTTGCATACTTTCTTGCTTGGTGATCACTTTGTATCCATCACAAAGTCAGGTTTTACCTACTAGATTGCATTCTAACAACTGAATACACAGCATGCCCACTTTCCGGGCTTTCTTCCTAGACCTTAAAACCAGAAGTGAATTAGATTACATTTCTATGAGAAACATTTCCATACTTTAAGATACGTATTTAAATTATGATACTTTTACGTACTATATAATTCCCATACTACGGGAGAAAAAAATGAGATCATAAAGAAAAAGTAATAGTGAAATTTGCACCTACTTTACTCTCGAAAATCCCTACCATAATCAGCAGGAATTTAGAGGACCTGCACCAAAGCAAAAAGACATATATGAGAACTAAACTGCTAGATTCTTGAAACAATTTCTGAAGAAACATAGAGAAGCTGGTGCTATTTCTAATTTAAGAATTCTTTCTCTCTCGTGAAGATGAACTATATAAAGTAGGTGCTATTTTGTCATTTCCTTTTCTTATGATTATAGGCAAAACAGACATGATCTCAGAACATCTTTGTTGTTATCGTGAGAAAGGAAAGAGAGGAAAATAGCAAGGGTGGGACAAAGAATGTAGGAAGGGTTTTTTGTCAAGTTGTGTAATTAGCCTAAATGGATGTTAGTGTTTTTGTAGGGGAAATTTTAAAAGGAAAGGAGACATTTAATGGAGGCTTTGTTAGCCAGCACACCAGCCACTGGAATGACTTAATCCCTAAAGTTGTGGCAGGAGCTGGAAGATCATTGTAAATGATGATACTCAAATTGGGCACTTTTGCTATCTCTAAAAGGTGCCTTTTCCACTGTATTTCTTGAGACAGACTTCCTGAGCTTCAGAGCCTCTGCACAGCCGTTGCTGTGCAGTGTATTTACTTCCATTTTATTTGACTTTGCAGTGGGCTAAAAGCTTGACAGTGAACTCAATAACAGTCAATTCAAGGCACTTACAATTACATATGGATCTGTAGGTGTCTACAGACACACTGAATAGCACCTGAGTTTTGGAATTGGGTTCAGCTAAGCATTCACTGGCTTCTAATGCCACCTGGAATGTCCTGGGATGTCCAAGATCCATCAAACAGGTGCACACAGCTAACACAGGACATATTGGAGACCAACTCCTGGAACAGGCTCTTCCACAGCCTCTCAAGCGCTAGTGCTAGACCCCTAGGAGAGGACAGCCAAAATGGGGCGCTCATTAAAAAGCTCAGACAGTTCAGCCAACCAACTAGGGCATCAGCATTACCACGAGCTGAACAGCCCACTTGGCTGTGGTGACCATCCCTGCTCTCACTTCGCAGTAACTTAAGACCTAGCACATACGTCAACAGCAGCATTTACTAAATGTAAATGTCTGCAACCTGGAGCTGAATCTTCTCACAGCTGTCTAGGCTCCTTTTTCTGTTATGAAAGCGTTACACCTATGCAGAGGACAATTCATCATCTCCTCAAATTAAAGTCTTAAATGGGCAGGAGGAATCAGCACCTAGAAACATTACCCCTCCTCTCCAATGGGTTTAAGCTGAACTGAGGTAACTGCTATAAATGCAACAGTGTGAAAAAGTTTCCACAGAACCCTCACTCTGACATTGCGGATATTGACTCCAAATGTTGCAAATGAAACTGTAAGATAATATCTTTGAATGCTTAGTTACGTATTTTTAAACAATTCAATTACTTTTAACACAATTGGATAACATTAACTCAACTCATATAGAGCTCTCCTTCATGTATGGTGGCTTTTCTAGAAACTTTAAAGACATTAAAACAGAACTGCACATAACCTGAATCTTTCCATTCACTCTGGTTGGTTTTTTATTTTTATTTTACCACAAGAGTAGTTCATACACATTTTCATTAACCCTTTTGACAAACTCATAAAAATTTTCTTGCTGCTCACAGAAAAGCTTAATTTTTCCTATCTGCTTAAACTGTCCCTCATAACTGACATTTATAAATCCCAACAACTAACCTGGTCATTTCAGAAATCTAAAAGCATCTTAAATTGGATTTTAAAATGACAGGCACTAAAGGAACCATGTCACTCATAGACTAAAAAAAAAATACAGTCATATTCAAAGAAATGAGTTTAAAAATTTACTCTGATTTGGACTTGTGTGCCAATTTTCAGAACAACTGGATTTATTCCAGTTCATAAATAAGTAACAATTAAAACCACTGTATATTTTAGTACACTTCTGTTAACAACTGGACCTACTTTAAAAATGTAACACAATTCTGCATAGAAATATAGTCCTTATTCAAAAACAGAAAATTTCATGAAAAGTAGTTAATCTTTATTTTACTTTCCTGCTTTATTCTCTTCCTCGATTAATACACTTTCTTTCTTTTTCTTTCCCTTTTCTCTCCCTTTAACCATCTACTCTTCCTTTTCCAGATGTTGAAATAGTAGGAAGAAAAGAGTGGTGCTGCAGGCAGCAAGAACTTATTTTTATTGTAAAAAGAAAAAAAAAAATAAGAGTTGAAAATCTTCACATCTGAGTAATCAAATGAGATTTTCCCTCAATAAATTAATTATATCCCTTAATTATATCCCTCTTATCCAAATTTGCTTCACATCCTTTAGCAGAGATGCATTCCTCTCTAAAACATCTACCCATCAGATGACAAACAGAACTTAAAAAAAAAAAAAAATGGTTCTGTTTTTGCTGGACCAAAAAGGGAGGAGAATGTCAGGATGGAAGATGAATTAAGGATCCACACATCCCCTATCACTTACTGCAGAGGATGCTGAGTGCTTCCTCAGCTCTCACTTGCTATGGAGCCACATGAGAAAACTCAGGTCAGTGGGAGTAACTCTCCGTACTAAGGCATCAGTACAGCCCAAAGCTCAGTGGCAAAAAGTCAAAGTTTTTGCTGCTTTAATGAACAACTTCCTTTTCTAGTTAGACTAATTCTCCATTCAGGATAGACCAAGGGAAATTGCTCTGGGTTTAAAATAGAAAGTCAAATTTTGTAGAATTTTGTGTCAGGTTTAGTTTGGCACAACATAGTTCAACTTGAAGGATCTCCAACTAGAAAGGAGAAGCGAATATTTCTCCTTTGTAGTAGACGATTTGCTCAACAAAGCTACCGAAGTGGACACTAAACTGACTGACGGTCAGCGTAGTCCACTTTTTAGGTTCACGCAAAGTGAAAGGCAGCTCACACGCACGTGGCAAGCAAGGCTCCGACAGCAGTGGGGTAACGGTCCCAGATTTGGGGTAGCTTCTCATTCTTTAGCCCCCTCCACCCTAGCCAAATATATGAAGAAGCATCACAAGGATGGGAAAGGTAGGAAAGACTGCGGTTCTTCAAAAAGCTGATCTTTCCCTATGATGTAAGGGGTTGTACCAAGTGAGAGTAGAAGCTCTGCAACTCTGTGACACGGTGATGAGGTTTCTCGGGCAGCCAGGAGCCCTCCCAACATGGAAGTCGTCGCGACCAAAATGACATGTTGGAAGCGCGCGAGCACGCAGCTGAGTTTGTTCTTGGCGCAGGCCGAGAAAGGAGCCAAGCCACCTTCCTCCCATGGCCACGAGCAAACCGAAGGGTCGCCCCGGCTCTGAGAGGTCCCTGCGGTGCACACTGCTGCTGGGACCAGGAGTGAAGCCGCGTGGAGAAGCAGCAAGGATAGCTTCTTCCAGGGAAATTCGGGTGACAGCGCCCACGGAAGTACTCCAGGTAAGCTTCGGCAAGCCATAATCACACATTTGCAAAACAAACGAACGAAAACAGTCCTCTGCCCTATAAAAAGACCAATCTCCGCGGCCGGCGTCACTCGTTGCTCTGGCTGGTGGCCTCGGGGGTTGCTTCTTCCAGCAGGCACCGCTGCAGGCTGGGCGCGGGCCCGGGCGGCGGGCACCAGGCCGCGGCGCTGCGGGCGGCCCTGCTGC
>VZSV01000006.1:8157632-8202632 GCA_013398735.1 Nothocercus julius | reverse complement strand
AAGAAGACTGGTGGTCAAAATGGATAGATTTTTCATTATCAACTTTAGGAAAATTATTCTAAACCTCACATAATCAGGGGGTCGTATTCCAGCCTTAATGAATGTTAATGGGGGTTACACAGAGATCAGAACTGTCACGTTCAAGATTACTTTTTTTTTTTCATTTACAGAAGAATGATGGAAAATGCTTATTATACATTTATATTTTTCATGTATTTACCTGATTCTGAAAAAACGAAAAGTTTCTAAACTGTTCAGGATCATGATAACACTTTTTCCAATACAAAAGAGTAAGTCTCAATCCTTTTCTTGATTACATATAGTGACCCAACTTGTTTTTCGTGTCATTATAGCCCCTCCTAGCCTTCACACATGCTGTCTACCATTTTTGTTGCTTATAAGCAGCAGGTGAAAGGCCCAAATGAAAGATTTAACAAGCCCTCGGTGGAGCTTCTGCCCTGAAATTTCACTCCTCTGCACAATGCTCTTTGGCTCCTTTTATTTGAATTAAGAAAGATTTCGCTTGGACTGGTGGCTAATATTGTCGTCCTGCATAAAGTTCGGTAAGTAGCTACTGAGTAGGATGAAGTGAGTACTGTAAAAACATTTTCATGCTATTTCTCCAGATGTGTAATGCAGGCAATTTAAATCATCTTCCCACTCCTTTGTTACTAGGCACCTGCAGAAACTTGAGCTACTCTGTTTACAGGCACAAATACTAAGAGAAGCAAATTAAGTGCCCATTTTTGTACCAACAGTCGTATACATTCCTCCTTTCTGAGAGCAGAAGAACAAACATCAAGTGCCTACCTGACCAAAGAAAACAAAATACTCCGTTTTTGACCATTTATGCTTAAACCCTACAGTGAATGAAGCTTGAAAAGAAATACATCTGAATACATGAAAATATGAGGAAATGACAACATAGTCACAGCTAAGAAGGTCTGCACATTTGCCTTTTTTTGCTATGCATAATTTTTCTGAAAATTATTTTTTTTCTGTTCACTGGACTTCTGCTTCATTTCTATATACCATTGCAAACACAACACCAAATATCATCTCACATAGATTATCCAAGGAAGACCTTAACTTCTCAAGCTGTGTCTTTAATGAGCTTGGTGCTTCCTCTGCAGGTTAACCAGAAAGATTACTAACAACTTAAGCCTGTTACCTGTGAAATGGATTGAGGTAAAAAGAAAACCCAAACGCATAGCAAAAGTCTTTGCAGTAGCATGTCAGCAAACAAGCTTTTCACTGTAAAAGGCCTAAATTCAAATCTGAAGACAGGAGCTGGCTAATCTCAGCCTAACTGATAGAGGACATGGGATTTTATTCCTAGGTACATATATATATTATGACACAATAAGGTTTACCTAAAATATGCACATCCAAGTAATTTAGAGTGCCTGCAGGTGAGGCTCATGCGTACTAGTGGGAATATTTTCTTAATAGTACTCAATATTCAAAGAATAAATGTCAAAATGTCCAAGTCACAAGCATTAGTGACTTTTAAAGGTTTTACAGCTGAAAAAAGAGAGAGTGTATTTACAACAACATTAATTCTTATAGTATGCACCTGCTTCCAGAATACCTGGGAACATTAAAGCAGAAGCATCTTTCAGTGAGAGGGGTGATATGTTCCTAGCTAAGTGAGAGTCCAACAGCTTTGTTAGCAGAGAGGGGCTGGAAATCTTGCTTTTCTTTGCATTTGTGGGCAACCTGAGTCATTGCTTATTCTAAACAAGATTTTGATAGGTACTCGGGACTCTCACAGCAATACTGCCAAGCCAGAGCTGGTGCTTTAAGAACAAACTCTTGGAGAAAAAAAGCATTATAGCCAGTGCCTTTCACTTTATCCAGGGAAGAAGATTCTCAGCTCTTATATGTAAGGATCCTTTAAAGTGTTGTGGCTGAAAAGCAGCACTTAACACTTATTTTAGGGCCCCTTTACACTGCCAGTGAGATTTTAGGGACCTCAGTGCAAACAAGAATGTGGCTGTAATGCTAAGCAAGGGAAAAAGGAAGAAGATGGTGACTATCTTGCCTTATTTAACTTTCTATCTCATCCCTTAGCCTTAATTATCAGAGCTTTTGTAGATCTTATTCCCTCAAATATGAGGTTTTATCCATAAAGATAAAACACCCGTAAACCCCTGTATGTCACTGACAAGAGCTTGTCTCCTATGCCACTCGTTCTCTCGCACCTTGCTTGGTTGTTCTCTCACACCTGATATTTTAAGCTATACCTTGTAGCCCTTTCACTCCCTCAAATTCCAATCCTGCAGCATCAACAGCTGCCTGCCGGAGGATGGAGCAGGTCCTAGGGGCAAGAGGATCCTGGTGCCTGCACCCTCAGCAGTCAGGCTATCAATAGGGAAAAGAAAAGATGAATAACAACTTTTTCATCTTTCAGGATAGGAACACTTATGCAGAGGTAAACTTAAAAATTCCCTCCTTGCAATAGAACATGCTGGTAACAGAAATGACCAGAAAACCTAGGTGCTCTATGCCAAACCTTCACCTGCAATGCTAATAACCAGGTTTAGTGTTTGGCCTTTAAAGTTTCTGCTAAAGTGAAACAGGCTGTTGTGCAAACACGTGTAGATATTTCTCTAAGCAAGCATGGTATTTTCACAGATACAGAGTGTATTTAAAAAACAGCATTCAGCAACAGTGTCAGTTATAGATGTTTAGCCTTGAAAAAGAAGAGGAAGTCTACTTCAGAGCCTGTTTTAATGCAAAAGGCCACCTCTGTTCTTTGACAGAGCTGAACACTGACTTTCAAGGTGGAAATTTTTAAGAAGTAATGTATAAACACAGCAATATCATAACTACCAGTAAAATTCTTAGACACTACTAAAACAGCTAGTATCCACCATGTGAAAGCAGTTGCGTAGCAGAGGCAGAGAAGCTTAATTCTATCTGTGAGTCCTTTAAAGTTTCCTCTAGGATAAAGGGTGCTATAAAAATATTTTTGAGCCTGTAACTAGCAAAAATGACTTCATTATGATCTCATGTGCTGCCAGAACACCAATTAAATTGACTTGATAATGTTATGATTAGGCTGTACTTTTCATCAGTTACAAAGCTCTTGATTGAAGAAGAGATTTGCAACATTGAAAGAAATGACCTTGTGATACGGATTTTTATCAATGACTTTTTACCTTGCTAGTTTTCAATTACATGACAAATAAATAATAGTACTTTCAGTCTCTATTATACTTCTGAGGATCCCAAAGTACTCTACTGATTAATTAGTTTCACAAGAGCTGTGTGAGAGAGATATATGTCATCCCCGTTCTTACTAACAGCTCAGAATTCATATGTGATATCCTTGCCCCATTCAAATAAATAGCAAAAATCCTACTGACTTCAAGGGGGTTAGATTTCACATCGCGAGTTTAAGCAGTTTGACCAAGGTCACACAATTTGTCTGCAACAGAGAAGGGACTTCTTTCTTACCACCACTGCCGTTAAATCCATAAAGTAACTGAGGTAATATGTACCTATGGTTTGAATTACACTGGAGCCTATACTTTCATTGTCAAAAACTTACCTTAAAAGGTGATAACACAGCACTAGCAACTCCATAACAAATAAAAATAAAAAAATCAAAATAAAAAAAATAAATAAACTGGTGTGGGAAAGAGCTAATTCCCACAAAGCATCCTTTCAAATCCTTTTCAGTCTGCAAATAAAACAGTTTGAGAACACTTCTTTTTTAGTATTTGTGTATGAACACAGACATTGAGCAAATGTATATTTGTATAGAATATGTTTTCATAGTTGTCTTAACATAAATTCACAGAATGAAATCAAAGCGCAATACAGCAGTCTAACCAAAGCTTCTCAGCCTACATTAATACACATTCAAAATGACCTAATAATTACATCATGATGTGAAGTGAAATTATACAAAAATAGCTTAGAAATGAACTTTTGTACTCCTGCATGCTCCAAAATGTATCATCCAGAGTTATAGTGCCTGCTTAGAGCTATCTGCTGTTTGGGATACTGTGCAGTGGGCATTCTTCACACTGTGCACCACAATCCTTTGAAGGGTTATAGAAAAGAAGAAAAGAAAGACAATTTGTCTCTTACCTTTAAATTATAGGACAGGTAAGCAAAAGAAGAAAAATCTTTCTGGAGTCAATTCGGAAAACATAGCAGCTAGAATACAAACAGCTGAACTCACTG
This sequence comes from Nothocercus julius, assembly GCA_013398735.1. Classification (NCBI taxonomy): domain Eukaryota; kingdom Metazoa; phylum Chordata; class Aves; order Tinamiformes; family Tinamidae; genus Nothocercus; species Nothocercus julius. The sequence continues at coordinate 8,198,435 of VZSV01000006.1, read as the reverse complement.
TCTTTTCTCTGCTAGGCAGGGTGGTTCCCTACCGGAGGAAAAATGGAACACAGGCAACACTTACTTTTGAAATGTCTAAGTTCACCTCATACAAACTAATCCTTCACCTAACTTAGCTAGAAAACATGAAGAGAATCCTCCATTTCAGGGATTATGGCCAAACTCAATATTCATCCCTGAGTCTGACCTAGAAGAAGTAAGGTAGAGATCACCCTACCTGATTGCTTGCCTCATCTTTCTTCAAATGCTATCCCATGGATACAACAATTGCAGTGTAGGAGGAAGGCAATGAAGAAAAGTTTTTCGTCATCACTTGTCAAACACACACAGAGTGGTGCTCTGTAATCCTTGCACTGCATCTCCTCTCACAGCATTGACGGAAGCTTAAGACTCCCCAGAAAGGAAGAAGATGACAAGTGCAAAAAGGACATGAGTCTGGAGACTGGGAAGGCAACACCTATAGACAGACGTTCATAGGCATTAACAAAAGAAGACACAACCCTTGTGGCAAGAAGAAAAAGGAGTGAACCAGGATGAATTTCAGCACTTCTTGCATGTGTAATCAGTGTCAGAAAAAGGCACCCCTCCATACATGCTAGCACTTAAGCTGAGATATGCTACAACCGCTACAGTTAAATGCATTTCAGTAGCTCCTGCCAACCGGGGTTGATTAGCCTTCATACCGTAGCAAGCATTATGTGGTCAGGCCAGCTCAACTATGACCTGGATTCTGGTCTCCAAGTTTCCAATTCTGTGAAAACTTCACATTGAAACAATTATTTTAAAAGGTCTTTATACTTGCAATGTGGACATACCATTATTATAAAACTATGTAATTTCATTTGACCAGAGTGCACTTAGTGCAGTAACACAGAGAGGGACAGAAGTTTGCAGTCAATTTCTAATCTGAGTACCCCGCTCCATCCGCAGCAGAAAATACAGGGGGCTGTCAAGGGCTCCACAGAGGCTCTACAAACAATGACAACCTTGTATCTTAAATTACATCTTAGAGACAAAGTTATGTACAAGCCATTTTTACAGCTGTAAACAAGTGGCTTTATTGGCTGTGACACATAAACACCAAATTTCACATAAACTACAGTGCAACATATACAACATTTATTTCTTTCGCACACACCTCAGAAGTCACCTACTGATCTCCATAGGATCATAGGTAGAAAATCACTGCTCTTCACCATCAGTGATTTATTATTAGACAAAGGGAGTTCTGCACGAGGCAGAATTATCCAACTTCATACACGTGGTATTTCAGGAGCTTGTGGCACATATTGAGAATGTAACTAGCAATCTTAACTGGATATACTGTAAAAGATGGTGAATTGGATCCGTAACATTGATAGTAGGATCAATTGTATTCCTGTTTACAGAAATGAAAATGAAGATAAAATTATTCGTTGTTTTGGAAGACACTTTAATGACAGCTCAGAATTCAGTTTTGAGGAAATGAGGATACTTGTACCATAATTCCAAAAAGATCAAAGTAAATAGCAAAATTTTTCATTTAAGTTCACAGAGGCTGGAAAAATTCTGAAGAAATACCTGTAGGAAGACAGGAGACATGTTACTAACTCCTGAGGTATTAATTATAAGATTTATTGCCTCCATCTAAAGACTCCCAGCAAGAAACCATGTCCAACTGAGTTTGGGAAAAACAGATAAAAGATTTGACCTCCAGTCCGTAATTACAACAGTGGACACTGAACTAGATTATCTAGCTAGCAGGGTGAATTAGTTTGGCCACTAAGTGGACGTGATTAAACTCAGGGATGGGCCAAGTTTCCACAAGAAAACAGGAGGGCAAAGTAGATCACGACATCCCACATATGTCTTCTGTCATACATGATTTGCTTTTGGAATAATATGCTGCAAAGCTGGATGTGAATAAATCATACTACCTATTTATCTTCTAAGACTGCAGATGATGAAGAAAAAAAAAAAAACACTTGCTGAATTCCTTTCATGTCTCATATCTTGAAAACTGCTGTCAGGAATAACTGTACATCCTTTCAATTTTCCAGATATTCAAAGCCCCTGAGTACCTCACATTTAAATCACTGGACAGTATAGTTATATGAATATTATTGATTTAAAAAGAAACCATTAGCACTTTTTTTTTTTTTTTGTCTCTATTCCTCAAAACACAGCAGATATTATAAGAGAAACAAGGAAACAAGAATTTCGTGTGTTATATATATCAAACTTTTTTTCTTGATATTTCTGCACTGGATTTTCTGTCTCTTTTCCCTCCACCTGTACTCATCTCCTTTATTGAATGCAAACTCAAAGAAATTTAAATCAAATATACAAAGTCACTAAGTTCAAGCAGGTTTGAAATTAGGTGAAGAAAGTTCACTCGAATTCACAGACCGTATTTCTCTATTTCAGCAGTTTTGAAAACAAACACAATCTTTATTCACAGGTGAAGAAGCTGAGGCAGCCTCTGATAACAGAAATGTAGATTTGGATCTTTTCAAATGCAATGGATTTTAATAAGCTCTTCTCAAAATGTCCTTTTGGATATTTTTCTAATTCTATATTTTCAATATTGAGGGTCTTACAGTCATTAAATTCATTACTATTCAAGACTTGCAGTTGAGATCAGGAACTATAAAAATGCTAGGCACTGATAGTTTACAAGAAATAATATTCTTGTACTACTTATTTTCTATTAATGTTTACTCCTTCCAAATGCCACTCCTTCCAAACATTCCAGAGTGTATCTTATGCCTATTTCTTTCCAATAAAGGTTTCTATGTTCTTATTTGACCAGAATATTCTGATAATCTATTGTTTGTTTCTAATCAGAATATGATGCATTGTCTGCATTTTTAAAGCTTCCAAAATATGTTAAAATCAGGTTTAAATAGGGGTATGTTAAATACATGCAGTATCAGGTTTATAGGCTGGATAGTCTTCACTGGAACAAATATATGCAACTTGGGTTGTGATGCTTACCATTAATGTAGTATTGTGAAGGGCAATAAAATAAGTTCAGGCAGCAAAGGATTTTATGCTGAAATAAACACACACAAATTAAAAAGCTTGACAGGGCACACGAAGTCAGAGAAAATACTAACAATTAAGATATATATATGGGAAGGCTTTGTAATCCATCCCGAGACTGACAAGTATTTTGTATAACTCATATTAAGATACTAAGTAATTTGAAGCTAAATCATTTTACATTATGAAGAACATTAATGAAAGCCTTTTAATTTAAAGATAGAATATCTTCTTAGAAAAAAGGTCAGTGAGGCTTAACCATGCTGTTAGCCCCACCACTGCTACTGAGGATTCATTTCCCCAGGTGAAGGAAACATTCTTTGGCCAGTTGTTGGGTCAATGCAGAAGGAAGGAACAAAGATGCACAGAAGGCACCAAGAAGACAGAAATGTATGAACTAAATTAGGAACCTAAGGGAATGCAGGAATGAAGGATTAGTTGGGGAAAAAAAGGAAAAGGAAAAGATATGTGCAAGATTGTATTAAGAGTCAAAAAAAAAAAAAAAAANAAAAAAAAAAAACACATAAAGGTGAGAGGGATAAATAAGAGAAAGTAAAATTTAGAAATGATTGGTAAAGATGCTGTTGAAAGAAGAGTCTGGGAGCTATAGAAACATTTCAAGCTCATATAGAGCTTTCAGCCTCATATTTCAGTCTTAGCATGGCCAAATGTTAGCAAGCAAAAAGAATAAAAGATGAATAAGCAAGTACGAATTTTTTATTAGATAGACTTATATGAATATGTGCTGGAGTCTGTGAGAAAAAGGAGATCTCCTAAGTAAATACATGCATATGAGTAGACACATACTTTACTAAATTTTCATATATGGGAATTTAGATGCAAAAAAAAAAAAGCAAAAAGTACAAATTACAAGTAAAAGAACTCAGGTTCATTTTATTCTTAAAGTTCTCAGCCATCAAAGAGACAGAATTTAAGTAGTTCACCCTGTGACTTCAGCAGCCCAAAGCAAAACCACATTACTATATAGAAGCAATATAAAAATATCCTCTGCAAAATCTCTTCCCACCTCTATACCAGAATATTAATGTGATAAAAAGACTTACTACAACTGATAGGTGCTGCTCTTGCAAGATTTTACAACAAATTCTTTTACCTTGCCCTCTGTTTTCTGCCAGGAGAGACAATTCCACCTGTTTTGGGAAACAGTTCGTTAACAACCAATTTTGATGAGATTTTAATGACTTTACTGCAGTTTGCCTGCAGTCTCACCGCATTTTAGGCTGGGAGGCAACAGCAGAAGCACATGAGTCTTAGGAACTCCCAGTGTCATCATGAAACCCATCACCAGAAGAGCACTGGCTGTAGCGACCAGAATAATCAGGCTGTGTTATCCTCGCTGGAAGAATAAAGGGAGGAATCCTGATGATCAAGAGTTCTGTGAAGAGCACTCCTGAATTACTGAGCTTGCTGTTGCTTGAATTGACTTACTCTGTATTTACCCAAGAGCGGAAATTACGCTAACCCTTACTGACAACATTTTTTAACAGTGTTCACTCTCTTCAGCATGAAATAAAAACTAAATACTGTATATCAAAAGTTACAAATAAAAATATTTATTTCACTTCTTTTTTTCTTGACTTAAAATTGAATATAGGTAACACATCTGTTGTTGAGCAGGTCATACATAACATACATGATAAAGCAGGAGGAAGGTCAGCTCACCGGTAACTGTCTTCATCATATTAATCCATTAACTGGTAGCCTTATGTAGTTGGAAGAGTATTAAAGACCCTTTTAAAAGCATAAGTGATAGCTTTATACGTATTTATAGTTTTATAAAATAATTATCCACTGGAGTTTCCTCATAAAGCTAAATCAATGCTGATCTTTTCAGCAAACACTCATTATAAAAATGATAATGGTTCATACCATTCATATGTTTTTACCCTTTGTTTTTTTTTGTTTTGAAATCGAATTTTGAAGGTGTTAATGAAGTATCAGCATAAAAATACATAGAATTTACAGTGAAAGCATGATAGTACAACCTGTCAAGTATCATATTGAAATCTAAGGATATGTAATAGTAGAAACATAATTATTCTTGAAATGTATGCAGACTACAGAGGAATGTAATGGAATGAAGAGATGACACTGTATTGGAGAAAAGGTTATGTAAAGAAGAGCTTTCCCATTATGTGCTCTAGCTAGAAAAAATCATTCCTACTTTCAGGCTAACTCTGAAAGGATTGAGTCTTGCTTACGCACTTCATCCTGATCTTTGTCATATGGGACAGTCCCTTGGCTCATGGAGGGCCACAGAGATTTGGAGACAACAATGGCATTCCTGCAAGCTATTTCAGTGGTGGATGCTGAAATATCTAGATAATAGGATGCACTCCCCTTGATTTATGTTGCTTTGAAATTTCATTGCACTTTAACATCTGATGTTCCTGTGCTCCTCAACTGCCAGCCCCGAGCAGGACAGTCAGAAGTCTCCCAGCACAGTGATAAACAAGCTGCCTGTTACTGTAGTAGATTTGACAGGAAAAGGTGTGATCTTCAGCAGAGCCAGCAGCAGCAGAAAACATTCCCTTTATTTATCTAGGACTAGGAAAGCCCTTTTAGCACTTCAGCAGTCACAGGTAAATGTCCTCTTTAGAGAGGCTACAATCATCCCTGGAAATACCTCTCCTTCCTTACCAGCATCATTTCCACCATGCCCAAAAGGAGCCTAACAAATTGTCCTTCCAATAAGAAACTATTTTTTTCAGAAATGGGTGCATATCTTTGAGGTCGGTGTCTCTTCCTAACAAGAAGGCAACAATGCTGAGTGTAGCTGGATATGATTGTATAGGAATCCATAGCTTCTAATAAATTCACACAAAGCTCCAGCACATACTCCCAAATGCAAGAGGGGACAAAGCTCTGCTTCAGATAAGCCATTGGTAAAGAGCAACCAATGGCCATGCCTCTGAAAAAGGAAAAATTTGCAGGACTCAACAGGTCAGTACTGCAGTTTAAGACTTGCCATTAAGATCTTTCCTGACGCAAAAATTCTACAGTGACTTTTCAACAGTTATCAAAAATGGTGGAATATCCTGAAGATGCTTCTTTTTTTTTCCCCGGTGTTTTTTTCTGAGCGAGACTTCAATTTGAGTAGGTGAAAAGGAATATTATTTGGTATTCTTAAAATATAAAGATTCCATTTACATGTGTACATAGTTTTTCCTTCTTTATGGTTATGTGATTACTAAACTTTTCTTTAATAGTTAAAAAAGTTTAAAGGATTGAAAAGATTTTTTAATTTTTACATTTTTATTTTCTAAAAATAAATCCTATTTCAGACTCAGACATTTAACACTGAGTGGCAAATTCCAAAATTTTTGATATCACAAGTCAAATTGTCATTCACAACTCATTCTAAATGTGACTTATGCAAAACCTTTTTTCTCACAAAAAAAAATCCTCATGCAAATCAGTTTGGAGTAAGGAAACAGGCCTTTACATATGGACATACACATCATTTTGCAGATGAGAAATCACAGGTCATGAGTCCATCTTGATGAAGTACAGTCATTAAAAGATAAATAACATGAAAAACAAACCAAACTCTGGTACTCGGATATGCCTACACTTTGCTATTAATTTAGGGGAAAAAATCCTTTTTGGTTAAGGAACATTTTGGAATTATGGTTTGTAAACTCCTTTTTTATGCATGTATGTTTGCAGACAGGCTCTGAGGTAAAGATATTAGCCCCTACAAATATCATATTACTTTGGTAGAGACGTTTGCTATACGTTTGGTATTTACATTGCTAGCAAATAAAGTATTATATTCTTCATTGGAATTAAGCGGTATAATTAACATCTTATTCTTTACACTCTGGTAAAAACAAGCTTGGCAGAATGGAGCATAAAACGTACTTTATAAACAATCCGGTCTGTAATTGGATTGTTCTAAAAAATATAATCCTTTCCCTCTGGTTTAAAACTACTATTTAGAAGCACGAGTCTTGGTAAACATAAAGGCGAAGCCTGAGCTTAGTGCTTTCAGCTTTGCTCCTCTGTTCCCCCCTCACTCTTCAACACCTAAGAATATTTTCTCCAAAAAGGAGAGGGAGGGATGCAAGCCGAACGCTGAGCGCAATCTTGCACCCATTGCCTTCGTTTTGCTCCCTGTTTTTTTGTCCCAGCCCTAATGCAACCCTTCCCTGCGCTCGCCCTTGCTAAACCCTTGGGTCCCCAGCCGCTGGATGCAGCCAGCAGTTAAGCAGCTCCCTGCAGGAGGAATCCTCCTACCCACAGGCTTCCTAGCCCTTGTTTTCTAATGCCAGCCAAGCAAAATGGTGTGTCTTCATAGGCCCAGTGCAACCACCAAGAAATCACCCGTGCGCCTTTCCCTCCCCGTTCGCTCCTAAGGAAGCGCGCGCCGCTCCCGGGCTCTCCCGCGCAACCTCCCCCGGCTTTAAAGCGGAGCCTCTGCCCCGCGAGGACCAGGCGGAGGACCAGGCAGAGGACCAGGCAGAGGACCAGGCAGAGGACCATTGCTCCGCTGCTTCTCCACACCTCAAAAACGAGGAGCGTGAAACAAAAGCTCCTCTGTCCAAAGTGATGTCTTTTTCACGCCGCCGCCGTGATGGCCCAATAATTGGTTGCTCACTTGTGTCCTTGTCTCGCCCGACAGCTCCACAGATGCCCTGAACAATGCTCCGAAGGCGGCTTTCGGCGGGGGCAAAGCCTCATTAATCATTGCCGGCTGACAGCGCAAGGGAGCACCTGCGTCTGCCGCGCCGGCGCCGGGCGAGGGCTTCGCGCGCCCGCGTGGAAGCCCCGGCCAACGGCAGCGGGGCCGGCAGGCGCCTGCAGCCGCCACGGGAAAAATCGGCCGCTCTCCCCGGGCTGCCCGTTCATCAAACATCTAAAATTAGACCCGCAGTTCACGCGGAGATTAAAACACCAATGTATTCTAAGCAAATCAGGAAAGGAGCGGCGCCGGGTGTTGTGATAAATGGCTGCTAAATTCTTTATGTCTAGATCAAGCAATGTTAGCATTAAATACTGATGAACTGTCACATAATTTTCATTTAGAAATGACTGCACTTTGAGCTTCGTGTCCTGTGGTGCTCATAAATATTTTTCCCTGCTATATTTCAAAAATAGAATATATTGACTCTACAGTTATTTTTACTATATAGCCCCAAGTCCACACAGGATATAAACTGTTTTTCTGTGCAACCTTTCTGTACAAAGTGCTAACAGAAGATGTTCAGGGTGCCACGGCCATTCCAATACTACAAAACCATGCTCTGACTCCCTACTATAGCATTTCCTTTTAGAGAATAATTGTCAGATTTTTTAAGTTGTTCTTATGTGTTCAGAGTACAGAGCATTTTTTCCCTATGGACTATGGGGAAGAAGAGCGAAAAAGAAAAGGAAGTTGCTTTTTATTATTTTGTTTGCATAAAAATGAGTCAGATGAAACACAATTGCACAATTAGGGACATTGAAACCTGATAGAGTTCCTACTGATTTCAATGGCCTTTGGGTCAGGCCATTAGGCCCCACATCTGGTGTATGATTAACCAAGCACAGGTCTTCCCACAAGCAATCTGGGAAGAACCACCTTGGATTGGAGATTACAAACTACTTAGCAATGCATTTTCTTTTGCACATAAAGAGACCACAACCTGGCTTTAAGTCAGCCCATAAAATATGTTCACATGTCAGACTCGAGCATCTCAAAGCACTCAGCTGATACAAAAATGTGCCTTTTAAAAGGCGGTCAGTTATCACCTATACACTACGGTGCAGACTGCACCGAAGATCAGATGGGAGAACAGAGGAAAGGGAAAGGCAGGGTAACGAACTACCAGACTCTGCACATTAACCCATTGCTGGTGGGGAGATGGTGTAGACAGCACAAAGAGGCAAAACACACATCTTGGGGATTTGGGGATTGCTTGCAAGTTTAATTTGAAATATATTTTCCTGCCAATTAAATGATGCTGATGGTCTTGGTTCCGGAAAAAAAAAAAAAAAAAAAAAAAAAAAATGCTTGAAAGCAAAATTAGAATTTTGAAATCACTCTTTAAACTTTAACATGAAGGAAAAGTTTTCAGCTCAATTTGCAAAGCAACATCATGTTCTGTACAAGCCAGGATAAAGTTTGTATGCAGTAGCATCACCAAAAAAAAAATATAAATCACTGATGACCAAGGAAAAAACTATGAAGTACAATATATGTGAAACTTATGCCTGCATATATTTACTATGAATTTTCATATTTTACCTTCATATTTATAAACATTTTCATTCTTTGTGAATATTATTGAAGGAAAAATTTTAAAGATGTTCACATTTTGCATTTTGTTGTTGATTAGAAATACTGACATTTAACAGTGAAATATTTCCTCTGTACAAAATGCAGTGTCATCGTCTATACAATAGGAGAAACGATGCCCCCTAAATGCCATGAATTAAGGAGATAAATAAGAACAAATAGAAAATATAGACATGTAATTGGTCTAATCTCTGAAAACTGCCAACACATGAAGCCTTGCTTGGTCCATTACTACTTTCTGTTTTGCTGTGCTTTTATAGCCGCAACTAAAGTAGTTGTTTTTAGAAAATTCCCTCAGGTTTGGAGGAAAAGTGGCTTATAAAAGACCACATTTTATTATTAAGACTAATATTGGCATGAGGTACTTAAAAATCTCAGATCTTTAAAGCCCCTGTTTGGACAAATGTGGGCAGTTGAAAAGTGAGGAAGCGACTATGCTGTATTTAGATACACATCAGTTTGTGAGAGTAGCAAATATGTATGGTGGGCATAGGTATATCTCTTTAGTAATACATCTCAGTGATAAATGAGAACGGCTTAATGTGGGAAGCCTCCTTCCAATTTCTTTAATTGAGAAGTGTAGCACGCTGTCATATATGCAGAAGGCTAGAATGTAAATTGTAGCTGCCCTCAGGCAAGTTGCATCAGGCTTTCTAAAATCTTTTTAAATTTGCTGTATAAATAAGTTCCCATATAACTTGACAATATCTCCTGCTCAAAAGCGAAACATTTCATGTATGTGTCAAATATATGAGGAGAAAAAATGTTCTTCAAAGAGGCATTGCTAAGGCAAAAATCATGTAATACATTATACTGGTTGTTAGTAGAAGCTCTGATTATTGTATCATTATTAAAGTTTTGAAATAACTTTGAAAATCTATTTCTTTTATCACAGGTATCACTCGCTTCTCTTAAACTGGACCACGAAATGAGACGAGTCTCCTTTATAACCTGCTTCACTATCTACTCCTACTCTGATCAACTTAAAACTAAAATATATGAGTACAAAAGTTTGCACGAAATTAAAGATTAAATCAAAAAAAAAAAGCCCTACTTTCACTCCAATTTTAAAAAATCATTTCTTTAGGCTATTTCTATTCATATTCTATTTTGAAAATCTTGTTAGAGTTTTCCACTGAAATTACCTGACTCATGTCATATAGGCATAGAGGAAACAGCAAGCGAGACTCACCCATCCCTCCCACGTCTTTCTTAAACTTGGAACTAGCCAGTTCTCAGAGGCAAACTAAAACTTTAAATGCTTAGAATTTTAATCCAAATCTTAACAGTTCCAGTACTGGAGGAAAAGCAGACTCATTCCTGTGAGAAATGGAACAGAAAAGCAAAAGCCAAACTACAATCCTTAACAACTTTCTGCTTTCTACCCAGCCTTCATCCACCAGCTCTGCAGAATCATTCTTGACCCAGTCCAAGCTATTTGCATAGGTCATATACTGCAAAGGGCAAAATACCAGGGGGATCACATGGGAAATCCTTACAAAGGAGGCACCCAAAATTAATATATAACAGCTTTTTTTTTTTTTTTTTTTATAACACTTCTCTTTCATCTTAGTAATTTCATAGGAAGCAGTTGTTATATGTAGTAGACTAAATAACCATCCACCCATATAATACATATAATAGTGGCTTTCAAAGACTGTGTCTTCCATTTTCACTTCATTCTTATTCCTTAATTTCTCAAACAGTCTTATGGAAACCTGTTTTGGGGGGAGGAGGCAGGGAAGGGGGCGCTGAGGAGTTGCTGAGCTTAAATAATATCAGAAAGAGTAGTGTGCCAGAGAACTTGCTCTCGCTTTTTCCCCTATATTCCTTTCCCATCATCCCTAAGGTATAAGGAATAATTAACTGAAATCCAATTAATGTTGATTTAGAACACCTGTTTTCAAAATCCTTTGAGTAACTTTTTCATATTACTTTTTCCTTTCGTCTTTGTTTTAAGATGAAATAAATATCCCTATTCTGCTGCTTTTAAGAGGCCAGAGATTTGCATTTTGTAGACATGAAGAGAACCTGTTGTAGGAGAGAAGCAAAAACTTAAAAGACCAAAAGAGCCTGGCGTGTATATTTCAACAGCAATAATTCCTTTAACTCTTCCTTCTCCTTCAGGAAAAGAAAGTGAGCGACCTACTCGCCCTCTCGCCACACTCACACGCGCAATTCTGCTGCGTTAGCTAATGCCAGCTTTAGAAATTTGCTGCAATATGCGGTGTGATGCAAATATTTCCTGCTAAATGTGCTTGCCGTGGCCACCATGTCAGGATAGACACTAAGGAGAGCGCGTGTTGTGCGATAAGCACTGGCTGCCTTTCCTAGAAAAGCCTTTCCTGGGCCATTGACCACGGCTTGGGACACCTTGCATGCCTAGAAGCTGGTGATCCTGACCTGCTGCTCTGCAGGTACCTTGAGGACAAGGTCTCCTTCCTTTCTTCTCCTTCTCCAGCTATTCTTACGCAATGCAACATGAAACAGTGCCAGTACGTGAGCAGGATGTCGCAGGTTTCGTGTCTATGTATCAGCCAGGTGGGCTGAGAAAGCCCCACTCTGTCAGCAGAGACACGGGGAAGTCCATGGTTCAGTGAGACGCTTACTATGAGATTAGACATTCATTAATTGCAAACTGTGGTTGTAAAGATCTAACAAACACATTTTGTAATAAAAACCTTTTTTTACAATTTAGGCCTGGTATCATACGCCTTTGATGCTCAACTGAATGAAGAAAGAAGCATTTCAATGCTATATTTGGATTTTTTTTGCAATATAGCTGGCCACCCTGTTATTCTGTGGGGAGGAGAGGAACATGAGGACCTCTTATTCCTTTATATCCATAAAAATGTTAGATTTCTTGGCTGAAAAATAAGACAGCAGCAAATATTATTCAATCTTAATTTCTTATGGACTAAGCAATTTCTTACAAATCATGTAATGCATTCAAGGGATCAATTTGTATGGATACTGATTAACTGTATCAGAAGAGAGTTGTCTCGTTATATATCTTGGGCTTTTTTCATTAGAACAAATCCACAAACAAATGTTGAGTGTTCAGATTATTTTGCAGCATGCTGCATGCATGGCCACAGATACAGAATGCACCTATTATTTTCAACAGGATTATAGAAAACATGAAAGGGCACTTACTTAAATATTGATGGTTGAAGGGGGGAAAAAAAAAAAAAACATTTTTGATACAGAATCCAAAAGAGACAGCAGAAAGAAACCTTTTGCCCCTTTAAAGATCAGCTGCATATTAAACATTGACAGTTTTGAAGCACCTTTAAAAAATCACCCTTAGCATTAGAGTGTTTTATGAGGAGCCCATGAAATTCAGTAATAGTTACAAAAGAAGGAAAGAATGGACAAGAGACAAATAGCATTAAGGAGAACTAAGTAAAAAATTAGTCTTGAATTATACAAGCTGTTATAGGCAGCAGCCGGGGTTGGGGGGGAAAGGTTACATATTTCAAAGATTATCGATTCTTTTCATGAAAAGCACTTGCGTCTTTACAAAGCTTTTTAGCCTCCCCAATGGTACCTTAAGGTTAGTACGAATTGAATTAAAATATTGCATGCAGTGGAAAAAGGTTTCCTACAGTACATATTTATTTTTACCATCTCTCTTACTCTTCTCTGTTTTGCTGGCTCTTTCGCACTGCGTGACTGGTACATAGTCTTCAGGGTGCTCTGCCTTCTGATGTTAAAATTATAAAGATTCCCATCAATAACAGAGAGCAAACCTGGAGAGGGACATATAAAAACGGATTCCATGCCTTTATCTTCAGACATGAAGAGGGCTAGTGCAAAGTTCCTTGCATGCAAAATGCTGCCTTCATAGGCCCCAAAAAGGCCACCACCTCCATTAATGAACTGCACACATACAAGACTGACAGATTCAAGTTGAACATGTTCAAAAGAGTCCACACGTTGATGTGCAACTGCAGCTGCTTGAAAGCTACCACACCAGTGCACATTGCCAGGGTACGGGACAAGAGGCACATCCTAGCTCTTCACAGGGTTATATTCTGACGACAGGTTTCAACTTGTGTAACTAAAAGAAGACTTTATGAAAGAACTTTGAATATTAATATTCCATAGAGTGAAACAAAGAAAGGATAGTCTAATACCAAGTACACTTAAAAAAAAAAAAAAGGGTTTGATCCTTTAACAAAAGTAAAATACTACTGAAATAAGTAATCATCTAAGTTGCCCCTATTACTTATTTCAGTAGCAATTTTACTTTTGTTGGAGGATCCAACTCTTACTGTTTTTTTTTGTTTTTTTTTTTTTTTTTAATATTCTAGGTATAGTCACAATTTAGATGTAGGGTATGGCTTGGTTTCTTGAGTTAGGTGTCTTCTGGTTTTGAAGAAATCTTGGGAAACGGGGAGATTTACTTTGGTTTTCCAGTACTTGAGAGCCAAGATCTTGAGAAATGCACCTTTTCCTCCTCAGCTCAGGAACCTGCAGGCTTCTGATGGAAACCCTTTTTGCTTTATAAGGTGTAACCCAACTCCCATTTGTGGCAACATGGCAAATTGGATCAGAATCTTTCACCTTCGGAGATGCCTGTAGATACCTCTGCTCATCATTAGAACAAGAGGAAAACGTGAATTTCAGCTCTGGCTCCTACCATGCACATGGGGTGCAGGAACAAATAGCCAAGCAAGGAGGGGACCTTGGCATGATTGCCTTTCCAGCTCTGCTCTTCTCATCGCCTTTACATATCTATCAACTGTTCAGAGGGGCTTATAATGATCCAGGGCATGGCTGTTATACCATAAAAGAGACAGCACGGGCACTACGCTTGCATGGAATATTACAGACAGGCTGTGCCAGCATACGAAGTAAAAGTGAAGTATTTTATGAAAGCCACTGAAACCAGCCTGGGCAACACAAAATACGTGCAAATAGTCAGGGTGCCAATAGATCAGGGAGTTAATTAGAGAGAAAAATCCCCACAGTAAGAATTTGGCTAATCAGGGTTCTATTGTTTTCAATACCAACAACAAAGGAGGAAAGTTAATGGAACTCTCTTAAATATTAATATAGTCACTTTTATTTTGTGCTGTTCTTAAATGTTACTATTTCAGTGCCTGTTATCTGAATAAAAATTCTGTATGAATTTAGTCCCAATTCAGCATCTGCAGGTGCAAAACCCAAATAAATTACTGGGGAAGGGGCAGATGCTGACAGGATTGCAGTCTAGACTCCTCACTCTAAATCCATTTAGTGCTATTAACCATGACTGGGTGTAATAGCTCTGTGTACATTAGCGCCAGGATAATTTTCCCTATTTTGCTAAATATCAAATGTGTGTATTCATACATACTGTATAAAGAAAACATCAGAGCTAGCAAAACAAAAAAAGGCTAAGATATACCCCATATTTCCAAACATTGACTAAGAAAAAAAAAAATAGTATTTCTCTTTTAGAGTGGCACCAAATGAAATATTTCCTTCTGAAACAGATTTCATGAACTCAGAGTACAAGATAAAAAAAAAAATCTTGTTTAAGAAATGCACATTTCATGTAAAATGCAGACTGCATGTAAACAGCAATAGAAACCAAACTGAGTCAAAAGATAATCTCGTTTAAGCAAATACATTCACTGTGTGACAACCCATATTTTATTAAGTTGCCCAACACTTTTGAACCTCAATAAGGAAATGGACCTATTCTGGGGGCAACACAGGTATCTGCCAAGCAGAATATTCCTACTGCGTACGCCTACCCTTGTTAAGAAGCAATGAAGAAAGGTGATGCACAAACACAGGGTGGAAACAGAAGCAACGTTGAAAGTGATATTGAACCAGAGGGCCCTTCTTTGTGAAGAGAAATAAAGAACAAGATTGTCTGGAAAGAAGAGAAGCTGGTACCAAAACGCAGGGAGGGCTGAAATGTGCAAGAATAGTCAGGGCAGAGAGTAGCTGGGGCTTGTGGTGCCTGGCAGAGTCAGGTTGCCCTCAGAGGAGGCAAAGGGAGCTGAGGGTAAAAAGCCAATTAATGGATTAAAGAGGAAGTATCCAAGTTCTGAAACAGAGGGGTGATAATACAGGCAGCTAGGGAGAGGATTAGAATAAAGAAGTGATAACAGTGTTCAGTTGAGAGGGAAGGCTGTCAAGACCTGAATGGGGAAAGGAGGTAAGACAATGAAAACAAAAACCTGTCGTTTAATCAAGGGCTGTGGTGGTGAGAGCTCAGGCAAAACAAAACAAAACCCAAAACAACAAAACCTACAATTTGGTTTCAGCTCCAAGTGTCCTGAAATCATTGTTGGAGGGCAGAGACAGATGGAAGATTTGGCCATGATCACATGAAATCAAAGGGGTAACAATGAGTTTGGAGCAATTATCACACTCAGCTCCGCGATGCTGCTTCTCTAACCCGCTCGCCTCTAGGCACGAGCGTGTCCCAAGTGTATAAAGCTGAGGATTTGCCACAAAAGATACAATGCCTATTTAAAGGAACCATATACGGAATTGTGCTCTATGCATTTTTTTTTCTCTGGGGTTTCACAGTAACAAAATATAATAAAGCAAGCTTGAAATAATGCTGAGTTTCCCAGCTATATAATACTTTTCTGTGTAATCTTAGCTTCCATAATGTCTCTGACACCATCCCCAGTCATACTTTGAACTTAGTCTTTCTCCATAAGACATTATAGAGGATTATAGGGGTGCCATGGGCTGGGGCAGATTGATTGCTTTCTGTTTCGAGCCTCTTTTGCTTTTTACTATTTCTGCTTTCCTGAGTTGATAATATCTTGTTTTCTTCTTCTGCATAATTTGCTAATGTTATCCTATATTCTATAAGTATGCTAATATATACCATAGCCAAAAAATGCAGCAGTCATGGCAGACTTCTTCCAAGGGAGAGTTTAAGAGGTCTTCAGAGTTGCAGAAACTCAGTTGCTGAAACTTACTGCAGGGTGGGTTTAATACAATCTGAATGACAAAAAAAAAAAAAAAAATCTTTTTACCAGAAATATAGCCAAGTTATTATATTAGCAAATTTTAACTGAATCCATTTCTCAAGGGAAAAAAAAAAATAAACAAAGGAATTCCCATTGGCTTTGAAATTGTAGATCTTTGCAATTCTTCAACCATTCTTAAAATCCACCTTTTCATATATCGTGTATTCTCAATGAATAAGGAGGGAAAGAGTTTTTATAGGTATGGTTCAGGTAGCTGCCCTCAGAATGATGAAAAATAGAGGACAAGCACAAAGGCTTGATTTTGTCTTAAGGTACTGACATCTATCTTCCACCAGTGCCAGTGATACAAGGTCAAAACTAAGCCATGGTTGTCAGGCCAAAAAGAAAGCCTTATGATAAAAGTGAAAGGCTGGAATTTGGAAATGGCTGTGGATCTTTTGTCGCATCATACATCATCAAATGCCTCAGTTTCAAGCAGTAAAATGACTTTTATAGATCTTTCAGAAAAGACAGAGTTCCTTCAGCGAAGACAGTTAAATGGTACGGGTAAGGAATTTGCATGCAAGTGGATCTGTTGTGAAAACGGGGGCTCCCTTTTCCCAAGAAAACCACCTGAAAAGTGGGTTATAGATCAGCTGGTCTTTCACCACTCTTGTTGGACTGGTCCATTTGCACATTTTGCCATAGTTAAACAGTTATCTGGAGAAGCAGCAGATTTTACACCAAAGTAGAAAGTATAGGGAGCCGCAGAGCAATTCATTAATACAGTGCTGCCTTGATGGGAGGGAAATGGAGGCATAGGGGGGAAAAGGGAAAAGAAAGAGGTAAACCTCTAAAGTCCTGTGTAGCCTTTCCCCCGGTGGTGCCTCCTTCTCCTCTTCAGCATTGCTCACTCACCTGCATTTCAGTTTTTGCTGATAATATTTTTTCACAGAACTTTATTTAAGTGTAAGGTGTGAAGAGCCTATTAAGGTTCTGGGTTTAGTGTCAGCCAAAATCTGGGCATGGAGAAGCCTCATGGAGGAAATTCCTACTGAATGAAAATGTCACAATGCATATTTTTTATAAGTTTTACCTGAATCTCATGGCATATGGTAAAATATTTTTCCCTGTTTGGGAGAATACCAGGTTCTCAGTATGGAATTCTCTTTGCAATTGTAATAAAGTAGCTGTCTGGAAAGCTTCTGTGCTAAAGAGACCCTAAAAAAGGTTAATGGAAATTTTCAGTAGGGGAAAATGTGTTAACATTGATAAAATGGGGTGATTTTATGTATCATATCTGGAATAATTTATAGGGAACTTCATTTAAATGCAGAGATTAATCAGAGATTCAATCAGAGATTATTTTCTCCTTTAAAGTAGGAAATACTGTTATAATTTTTCTGTCTTAAACAGATCTGAGAGATACAAAACTGTTTAAAAAATTAACTTAGATGGAAAATTGTGTTAAACCACTAGCACATAAAGTGTGATTTATAACATTTAATGTTCATTCAATACATTATGATTTTGTGTACATACATACTTTCATAAAAACAGTCTTTAGAAAACATAAAAAAAGGAAAAAGCAATGAGACGAGCATCTTGCAAGATCTCAGAGACTCTCCTGTGAATTTTACTTGCGCAACAGCCAACAACATCACTCCAGAATTAAAGCCGGCCGTCTCTGAGCAATGGCTGCACACCTTCGCACCATGGCTACATCCAGCAGCAGTGCTGAACGACAACCCTGGGCCTCACATGGAGCAGAACAGGAGAACAGCAGAGCTCAGATGCTCTCCTACCCCAAGACAGTTCCTGGGCAAGAGCCACAATAACTTTTCTGCCTAAGGACTCCTCCAGAGCAGCCTCTCCTTCTTTACACTGAGAGACATAGTGTTTGCTTTGCGGTTGCAAGCCATAGGAAAATTTTGATGAGTGCCTCTTAGAAACAGAAATCATTTCTACCATGAATAAACTCAGACCAACAGAGTAATTTTTCTGGTAACTAAAAAGAGCGATAGAAAAGTAGGTAGCTAAATAACACCTAGTGCATACTCTTCGAATTACACACGTGCATTTTTGTACGGGGCTGTTACACTGCAATGGCTCATGAAATTCTCTGGGTATCTTTCTTGGTAATATTACTTTCAATGAAAAAATGTTAAATTATAAATTTTATGAATCTCTGAATGAGAAGTTGCTAATATAAGAAACAAATTGGAAAATATTTGCAGTTAAAATGACATGCTTGAGTTTAATGGGTTGAGTCATCCTCTCTCAACAATTAGTTTACCCTAAATTTCAAAAATTTTAAAGGCCAAACATTTTTTAACATGAGTCCCCTCCAACCATTTGGAAGAAAGGGCCCTGAATCATTTGATGATAACATCAAAAATGAAAAATATCAGCACGCCTGATGATTTGATAAGGATCCTTTAACACTGCCAGAAGACTTGGAGGTGTGTTAGCAAGGTAAAATGCCATAGAACATTGCAGGAGATTACAATAAGCATATAACTAATTAAGTCTTGAACTAAATTTGCGTTGGAACATCAGTCTTGAGAAGATCCCTGAAAATCTTGCAAGAGCAAGTTTAAACAAAACTTAATATAACAGGCTCTTATCTTGATGTAGCTTTAATCATTGCAGCTTAAAGATTAAAATCATGTTCTGGATGCATCTATTTTTTTTCTGCTGCCTCAAAGGCGCCTTGTTTGGCTAGACTTTTAACTTAGATATTCAATATGCTGGTGAAGTTTATAATATAGTTGGGATGTTCGGTTCCTAAGAACTCAATGTACTTACATTGTAAAATGTTTGGAAGGACTGAAAGTACCGGAATTGTAAGTCCAGTAGCAGAGATATCAAGTTTAATGTGGTGATACATAGCTGGAAAAAAAAAAAAGAAATGTCATTTTTCCCCCCATTTTTAAGAAGTACACAAGGATCAGAAGAAAATATGAAAATGGAGTATAGAATAAAATGCAGCCAGTTACTGAAGGTAGCTACTGAAGACTTAAATTGACAGCTATCTTTGATAACTGATTTTCTGAACAAAGAAAATAGAGTAGTTCTCACCTATCTGGACTGGTGAAGGAACTGACAGAGTGCTACACAGAAAATTACTGATAAAATTGGAGAAGACGGGAATTAGCAGGAAAGCTGCAGAGGGAGAAAGAACTAGCTAAACAACAGGACAGAAACAGGCTTTCATTACAGATTACGCACAGGTCTGGGAGGTTACTGGTAAAATTCTTCGTGGTTCATTCTGGAGGCCCACCTTGTTTAATCAGAAAAAAATCAGAACTGCTTGATGAAATACGCTGATGACAATGTTGGGAGGTATTTTTCAATACAAGGAATTATAATACCATGCAAGAAAAAATAGATGATCTTTAGGACTGGATAATAGAAATGGGGTGACATTTAACTGTTCAAATTGCAAGGTCAATCACTAACAGATTAGTAGGAATTTTTGCATTAAATTTGGAGCTCATCAGATGCAAACAACATAGGAAGAAAATACATTGCCATCTTGTGAACAATTAATTTAACAATGAGGAGCAGATCTACGAAAGAAAAAAAAAAAAAAAAAAACAAACAAAAACCCCCACGAACCTGATATCCAAGAGGCCCTAGTGGAACATGGAACATGGTAGGAAATACAGCGTTCAGTAACAGTCTTCCATATTTAAGCATGATAGATTTGAAATAGCACAGGGGAAGAGCTGCTACCTTGACTGGACTGGTTTCCAGTTAAGACTAGTCTTTTTAAATTCATGCGGGAAGGATTAAATATTGCAGTTGTCTCTAATAGCAGAATACTGGATCATGACCCAGGAAGTCCTTTTCATTGTGAGAAGCCATCTGGAAGCAGGACGAAGGATGACTATAAGATTTATCAGCTTACAATTTATGACAATAATGGTGGAAAAGTTCTTTATGGCTACAGAGTATTTTGCAACATGTGTTGTCTGTATTCACAAGTGGCTGAAAGTACATAGAGCCTAAGAACTACAAACTTTTAGTCTGCACATTATCACATGATCATACCTGCTCTCCCCTTGTGCATAAGTGCATAAAGAGTAAAAGGGTACACTATATCCTTCTATATTTCAGTTAAAATTATAGATGGACTCCAACGAAATGGGTAATGAGTGATGAATTTAGCGGCAATTTATCTCAAAGAATACCCAGCTACTGGTCAGCACAGTTGTTGTTTTCCTGCAAAAAATGGTTCATGTGTGTATTCCTGCTGCAACACTGCAGCACCATGTAACCCACATAGGTCATCAGAGGAAGAAGAACATTTAGAATCCAAAGAAAACTCAGAGAAAGAGAGAAAATATGAAAGCAGAACTGCCTAAACAAAGGGACAAGCACTTAAGTCTACACAACAACTTTGCAAGCAATGAAATGGGAACTTTCCTCAAAGATGCCATTCAGATAATCTTGGAGGGCATGACCTGATCATAGTCGGTGTTTTTACCTTGCCTATGGCAACTATGTAACAGGTGTAATAGATAAGAATAGTTGGTACAAACTGCAATTTTAACTGAGGTGCACTTGACACATGTTAGATAAGGTTACTGTATGCTCTAAAATCATCTCACAAAAAGGATGTTCTCCCTAGGATGCAAAAAGAGAAAGAGAAATGATTTCAATCTGACAAGCCAAAAAAAACAACCACTGAAGTATCGGATGAAAATTTTGAGAGACTTACTGAGCTCTCTCTGGAAAGAAAGAGTAATTGAAGGTGTTGAATGACAGGGGACTTTAAGAGACTGGCTGCACTGTGGCTTGGAAATATAGGGACAAGGACCCTGCCTTAAGTGCCAGATCAAAACAGGGAGGAGGAAGAGCAGCACTTTGTGGCTACTACTCTGGTTACCAAGCAAAAGGAACCTGTGTTTTGTAGGAGCTTTCATATCGCATTTACCAGCATTTAGTAAGCGGCCTAAGTAGCTGAAAACATCAAAAACTCCCTGATAAGTCTCCAGGAGAGAGCTCATCTAATGGGTAAAGGTAGAATTGCACATCTTAACAGAAATCATAAGGTGTGGGCAGAGCTGTCCAAGCAACTCTCCACTGCGCGCTAACTGCGACCAAAGGCAAAGACAGCACTGGTGGCTCATCAGGACTGTTCAGGGCTCTGTACAACAGAGGCAGGCCCCACCATGAAGCAGAGGATATTCGAGAAATGGAAGACTCTCCAACAGTAAAGCCGTACTTTGAAGATTGCCAGGAACTAAACATTTATTTGACGAACAGGCCCAAGCTTTCTCGTGTCCTCTGCCTTCTCATTAGACTGTTTGTGTCACAGTCAGCATCAAGTTCAAAAGTCGGTCTCATGAGCCTTTTCTTACTCCTCATCCTTTTGAGGATGGGAGTTCACAGCATGAAAAGAAAAAGATGACACTAGAGAAACTGCCTTTATGAGGCTGTGTACAGGGGGCTGCTCCCTTGCCCTAGTCACTGAGCTGTAGTCCAAAGACACCCTTTTTCCTGGCTGGAAGAAAAGGCAGGGTTGAGCTCCACTGAAACGCTCAGAGATAGTCAGATCTGAGACACAGCTAACAGATTTACCTCTTTTGCTTCTCTTAACAGGATTTGGGTCCCTGAGCATTTTCCAAGGATAATCTTCTCTTTGAGACAATAAAGTCTTCCAGTATGCCCATCTGACAAGGGACTATCTTCCCCCCCAACTTCTAAGGCAAGCTGATATACATCAAGGAAACCATAAAAGGGATAAAAAAGTGAGGGGAAAAAAAAAGAAAACTGTAGGCAAAAGAAGACTAAAAAAAAAAAAATCCCCCAAAGCTTTAAAGGATAAATGCAGGGCCAAGAAGGAGTAGGACACAGTTTAAACCCAAGTTGCATTTACCACGTGTTCCTCCTTTATCATGTGTTCTGTCCAGTAAATGGGCATGGACATAGATGTACCAGATGGTAAAGCTAAAGCTAGAAGGCTCATTCACACCCACAATAGGAAAATAGATATAGAAAACCACTCATGGGAAAGGCAAACATTTGAATGTAAATGCAATCATATGTACAGTTATATAAAAAGCAAATTTAAGAGGTTCCTCATAGATCTGTAAATATGGCTGCAAATTGTATTTTCAACAGCAGTATTGTTAAGACAGGTGTCATTCCTATCAACAAGAGGCTGATGAAGCTCCTTAAACTCAGTGGGAGATAATTTGTCCAAATTCAGAAAATGTCTTAAAAGGTCTGAAATAGTACATACCGTTCAAACAAAGAAGTTAAGTCCTTAAATACTCTCATTTGGGAGGAGAGTATAGTTAATGGATAGAAGAACCAACTGGAGAGAGATTAAAATAGACATTTCAATATAACTGAAAAAAAAATGACAGAACTACAGCCTTTCTGTAATTATGGGTAATATCTTGTGTTGTTAAACTAACATACATGTGTGCAAAGTAAAACAAAAAAGAGCACGATTTGAATTAAAAACATTATTCTTCCCACTTTCCTTCTTTTAATAACAGAATATAAATCAAAATTAATCTTTGAAGTCACTCATGTTTACATGATTGAAAGATGTCACACAGGTACTTAGCAGATACAGAAGATTTTGACTTTTTAAACATTTTGAGTACAAGTTTTCACATAGTGAATCATATATTCTGTTAATCTAAAGTAAAGAAAGTTAGGCATGGAATTTAAGAATCTGCCTCAGATTCCTATTATAAAAACCTTCCACATATGTTGGGAAATGCAACTTTGTGACTGTCATCTAGCCTATGTCAAAATTATTTTCCATAATCACTACTAAGTAAGCCTTGGGTCAAATTTTCCTTTCAATTACACTAGTGAAATGAGACTTGAGTAAAGTTTCTTTGCTTTCTCTAAGACAAGAATTTTGCTCCCAGTCTTTTTATCTCTTTATTAACTGCTGTATTTAAACAAAACCAAAAAGACAGCATGTCAGATCATATCAACATAGTTACCTCTGATAGAACTATAGTGATTTACAGAAAATCAGAATCTGGCCTACTATCATGGATTAATCATGATTTTTGAAGTCCAAAGGGAGTAAAAAATCTTTTCCCTGTTATTTTTATCACCATAAAAAAAGAGGATTTTTATCCCATCTTACCTCTGTAACTTTAAATAATCTGCCTTTATTGCTACAAATGATGTATTGGTTCCCTTAAATATCTCTGCAAATGCCACAGGATAATGCAAGTACTGGAAGCCCTTGCACTGAAGTTAGGGTGTTCACATATAGCCTGAGAGTTCAGGGATTTTTTTTATACATAGAGAGGAAATAACATTTGAATATTCAGCTTAATGTAAATTATACACTGCTAAAATAAGGGTATATTTCAGCAATTAAAACTGTACAGTCTCAACAAATAACATTTTGCTCCATGTAAATGGGGGACACATGCAGACACTTGTGCACACGTTTGGCTGTCCAGTGACCCCTTAGGCCTCCTTCCCTCAGGGCAGTGGGCAGTTCCCAGGCCAGTCTCTTCCTGCCTCATAAAGCACCGTGCAACTAGAAACCCTCCTCATGGTGTGGTCGCTGGGTCCTGCATTTTTCCTACCCCTGTCCTTGCTCTTTTAGCCGAAGGCTCCAAGCTGTGTGTCTCACATCATCCCTTCTTGGTTACCCTGATACAAAACCACCCCCCTCCACTGATGACCCTGTAGAAACCACTTGATCTGCCTCGGCTCTTCACCTGTGCAGGCAAAAGGCAGACGTCCACCCAGGACGCTCATAGCTCTTGCCAGCCCCGTTTCCAATCCCAGCTCCTTGAACGCACAGCCCTTACACTGTCCCACTGCTGCACACAAAAGGCAGAAAACACTCATGCTTTTCCTCAGATGCAGAACAAACAACTTTGCAGCAGCCTTAATACACCAATTCTTTCAACATCTGTCCTGAGAAAGACACAACGTACGTATGCTATAGCAAACCACCAAACGCTGCCTTTCCCTGTCTTCGCGCAATTGCAGGCACTTGCTCTCATCTGTTTACCTGCCCAGCTGTAGAAATGGGTGGAAAGACATGGGAAGCGCCACTTCCTTTTTTTTTTTTTTTTTTTTTTTTTTTTTTTTTTTTTTTTTTTTTTTTCCCCCTAATAAAAAAGAAAAAAAAAAAAAAAAAAGAGCATATGAGAAAGTCCCAGTTCTTTAAACATGGAATCAGGAGTGAGTTCAGGCTTAGCAAATTTCAGGACTAAAGCACGTTCGAGCCTTGCAGTGTATTGAAAATTAAGCTCTGTAAGGTTCACACGTTACCACCAACCTTACTTTAAAGATAATAAAAGGTTAGGAGAGAGGCAGAGATGATTTTTTTTTCTCCTAGCTAGATGAAAAAAAAAAAACCAAACAAACATGATGTTTGCAAAAATCCTATATTCCACAACAAGTCCTTAAGACTCCCATGTGCTACATCAGCAGCATTACATCCTCGATTTTTATTGTAATCTTGTGGCTTTTTATTTGTAACTTATATGAAAAGAATCACATTGATTGGGGCAGATTTAACTCAGTAAAACCTATTCTACTGAGATTGTCTGTGCTAGGTGATTTTATCAAGTTCTCTTTTGGTTTCATTTTCTTCCTCATCCCTATCCCCAGGGGAGATTGCAGCCCAGCTTGCAGAGCAAATTGCCCTAAATTGAGTTCTTTCTCTGCCATATACAGGCCTGCCTTTGGCTCCTCAGCTTGAAAACTTTATGCATTCTTATTTTACTCCGTCTTCCTTAACACCCCCCCCTTCCCTTTTCCAATTAAAATGGAGAAGTTTGCACCGATACCTGCTCCCAATTAAATGAATACTGCATTACCAGCCACACTCTCCAGATCTCCTTTACCCTCCCTTCATTAGCCCTATTCCTCTGAGGTTTCCTGGCTGTCTGCCAGGGACTTATGGCAAGAATTCAAAATCTTGTACACTTTATCCCCTCAAAATCATGCTTGAATTTAAGCAGCCTGCTCCTCAGGCCCAGCATGAGAAATGCTAACAACTGATTCAAAGGGGAGGAGAGAAAAGGAAGAAAATGATTTATTTAAAAGGTTAAAAAGCTCCCATAAAAGAAACTCAGCTAAAAGAGGTTAAACTTCCGGGCTAATTGGCTTCCGTTTCCTTTTAAAAAATCTTTCAGGGAGACAACAAATGACAGGAAGGTGTTCCTGTTTTATTTAAGAGTATTCATGCCTATAGAAAGTGCATCGTTCTCTTAACACCTCAGGCATGTTCACTACCGCTCGCTCAAACTACACACCCCGCACAGAACAAAAAAACCCTAAACAGTCAGAGGCTTAAGCAGCTGGGTTGTTGAGGGGGGTCGGGCCTCTTTTCTAAATCACCATCCAACAAATTTCCAACAATTTTCCAGCAAATGGTGGGCGCTGCAGTACGGTGGCATCAGCCACTCTCACCTGACACTCAGCGCAGCGAACATCATGTCAAGCTGTCAGCAACGACAGCCCTATTGGCAAGTCTGATACTGCCCAGGGAAGTACTGCGTCCTCGGGTGACTACTGAAAACTGCAAAACGAGTCTTCTCAGAGATCAGCTAAGTCTGCTGCCTTTATCAAAAAATAATTTGTCAGATGCCTTAGCAGAATTCGGGAGCTGAAGGCACTTGCGTGGGGCTGAAATTCTTCTTGACCAGACTTAAAGAAGTTTTTTAAAGCACTTAAAACAAACAAACAAACAAACAAAAAAACAAATTCCAATATTAAGAATGGCCTTATTCTCAGTGACTATTTACCATGAAATCAACTCCTAAATGACTTAGGTGTCCTTCCCTGTGGGTTCTGGAAGAAGCTCTTTTGCAGTACTGAATTCCCACCTTGCGTTTCCCGCAAGCCCCAGCTTCCCAGGCAGCCCTGAGCGGGTGGGAATGTTTGCTAGGAGGGGAGGTGGGTGGCAGGGCCAGGTTATCCGTCTGCCTTTAAGGATTTCCATCCTACAGGTTTAATTTGCTCCAGCTTTTTATTTCTCACCCAACATTTCTTGATGCAAGATGATTCCTTTCCAATGAGGTTCATCTCTTTGGAGAATTATTTAAAAGTGGAAAGGGGAATCTCCTCTCCTTTTTGCTCCCATTTGCTGAAGTTGCTTCTGATTTTGTTTTTCCTTTTTTTATTAGAACATGCTTTACTAATGGATGTCTTTCTTACTCCCTTTTTACAGATGGGAACAGAAAAGGATATTATAACTATGAAAGCTGATTGTATGAATAGCAAATAATGCAACATTTAGGCCTTATATAGGCCTTTCTGTAAGACCTATTGAATGCACAAGGAAGTTATAAGACTCTCTCACCCCTTCTCTTCCAGGTAGGCAAAACCCAGGAAATTAGTGCATGATGAGAGCTGCCATGCCTAGGTTTTGGAGCCAACCACAGGAAACAGAAAAGTAGGCATTATGCAAGAACATGCAACACATGTTGCCCTCTGAAATAGCTGAACAATATATTCTATCCTGTTAATGGCATAAGCTTCATCTGACAATTAACTTAATATATTAAAATACAATACAGTACCATAATTACTATGAAGTAAAATAAGCACATTGTATCTACACTAGGAAGTTCCCATTAAAAAAACTGTCAATATCAGAAAACTAGCAGACTGTAGCATTCAGTATTATTAACAACTTCTGCTCAGAACAAGGCCACACATAATACGAGACAAGAAAGAATGGTACTAAAAAGCAGCAGGTTAGATAATTCATTAATAAATATTATGGATACATTTTGTTATGGTACGCTATACTTTCTGGATACGTGTGTGACCTACAAGCACCATTAAGCGGCAAGAATCACTATAATTTATTCCAAAATTTTGTCCATGAGAATGAAAGCAGTTCTCCAAGGTGTTTCCCTGTACTTTGATTCCTATGAACTTCTTTGGAAGCCTGAAGGTGCTATCCATTTCCTCGTTTCATAATTAATTGTTACTATTATGATTCTTACAGATTTTTAACATCTAAGAAACACTTTATAATACTAACAAGCCTGACGTTTCTGGCACAATCAGTATACTGCTTCCAGAAAGGAAAAACAAGGAATATAGAAAATAACATTCTTGTTCAAGGTCATGTAGCACAGACAGCACTAGAATTTCAAGTTCTTGAATCTCTGTACCTCAGTAACAAGTATCCCTCTTATAATTTTAATAAATAATGCATTTTATGTCACAGAAGGTATTGAGGATACCGTTAGATGACACAAAATGCTAAAACATATAACAAATAAAGCACAACAAAGTAACACCACGTAAATACACAGTAGATTCTGTCATTGTGCAATGTATTTCCCTTAGCTCCATGTAAACACCCCGGTGCCACTTGGCTCTTGAGCCTGAAGCTACATCATGGAACTGGCTGACGCCACACAGTGTCCCAGGGTCCTCCTTGTGCACCTTATTGCTGAAGTGAAGAACTACTCAAACGGGAGCAGCACAGAGCCCAGGCAGAGACACTCTGCTGCTCCAAGGAAAGGCAGCTCGGATGCCCAGGCTTTTTAATTAGCTTATGCCATGTTCATTAGTATCTCATAGTTCATGTCATGCTCTTTTAGTTAGTTCTTTTAGAGCTAACAATGCCAGGAAGCACAACGCAGCCACATGCTTATTAGTTTGACATTTTAATTTTGTGAAGGGGACAGAAAAGGTGAAAAATCAGTAGCAGCCTTGAAGCCACACCAAGGCAAGAGGAAAGTGATGGACATCCTGACGCATGGCAAGCGTTCCTGGACAAGGTGCGATGAGCTAGGATAGTACCTGTTTTCCAACCAGAAAGTGGCTGAAATGACTGTTCATCGCATATCCATTCTTTAGTTTATTGGCCTACTCCTTTTAAAAATTTATTTATTTATAAGGAGAAAAGAATCAGTAAAACCAA
The DNA here is from genome assembly GCA_013398735.1 of Nothocercus julius. Taxonomy (NCBI): domain Eukaryota; kingdom Metazoa; phylum Chordata; class Aves; order Tinamiformes; family Tinamidae; genus Nothocercus; species Nothocercus julius. Next base: position 8,170,285 of record VZSV01000006.1, on the reverse strand, counting down.
CTTTGGAACTTTAAAAAACATTCTATTTATGGTCAAAAAGTAAAGTTCTAATGCCATACTGAGATAAAAGCCATCCATCAGCAGTATCTTGCTTTGAAGAAAGACAGAGGCTCCTCACTGTTGCTAATTTTTTCTCATCACTAGAACGCAGCAGGCTACGACCTGCCACAACTCAGCAAGAGCTGCCGACCAAGTTGCTTTGTTTAAGGCAACATATTCCAAAATTAGCTCCTGCAAATATGGGAAAACACCTTTGCATAGTAGCAAGATACCAATGATCAGCTGCATCAGTGAGGACCTCTTCTTAGAGCACTTCATCTCCCTAACATAAAGACGGCTAAACCAGAAAAAAACAATAAACCAGAAAAAAAAAAAAGCTGTTCATTTTGTTTAGGGTTAATAAATTGAAATACCTCTGTGCAAGGTCCAGAACGCACCAGTGCTCTCACAGCAGAAGGGGGACACTCTTAAGTAATAAAGGTTCCGGGAATGAAGAAGAGCAAGATGCCCTTGCTTTCTGCAGGACGGAGCCTTTCACCTTGCTCTGCTGCTTGCAGAGCAGCAGCCCAAAGTATCCTCTTTATGCCCCACACCTTTGGTTGAATTTCTTCAGATTTCCTAAAAGTTATCCTATACTAAGTTCTGTGTAATCAAGCAGAGTTAAGAGATGCACATAAGACAACATAAACTTTTAGTGGGTCTTTTGGATTACTCCTTTGAAAAAGTTATAAACCTTGACTATTCTTAGTGTTGTTTACACCATGTTAAAAATGTTATCATTTATTCTTCTGATTACTACATGCAATTTAATGCCTCATATTTTTTCACTACCAGAGACTTATTCTGCTCTATGAGACTTATTCTGCTCTCAGTTACACCAGTATAAATCAGGAGTAATTCCATTAAAATCAGTGAATTAACTCATGTGAAAAATGGAGGCAGTACATAATGACTTCAAAATGTGTTTTATTTGTGAATCTTCACAATGGTAAGTAAACTGGGTTTTATAAGAACTCATCATAAAAAACATTTTATGTTAGGATTTTAATACTGTCTGATATACTCACAGTATTCTACTTATTATCTTATCCACATATACAAACACTGAAACCAAGTGAACTTAAAGAACTCAAAGAATATATAGGTCTAGAACGAGCACTAGTCTATATATGTCTTTTTAGGGTCTTAAGCAATCATAAAAAAAAATGTTTATCTTCTAGCAGAGAAGAAGCTAAAAAGAAAAAAAAAAAGAAAAAAGAACATGTTAAAACAATGCAGAAGAAGTATCACAACCTCACAAACATTAGGCAATTTTGAAATACAATCATGGATAATCATCTTCAACCTAAATATCCATAAAAAATAGCATATAGTCATATCTGAAGTTACAGGCATCCTTAAAAGACTAGTATGATCATGCAGGCATCAAGCAAGGGAAGTCGGCTATGTCGGTATAATTGTTCTTGGAGATTTTCACTCCCAATACTGGTTCAAATTCATGAAGATTACACAATATCTTTGTTGGAGGAGAAAAGGTTTCAGGGCTAGCCATAGTTTATTTCTGTACACATCTCCATACACAAGCACTGCTTCAAGTCAAAACACATAGCACATATCTATTTACTAAGACAGAACTCTAAACTATGGCAGCGCAGCAGGAGAGAAATGAAAAACTTTTACATAACTCCCTGCAGAGCTCATTCCTGAGAGACAGGATGAAGTTTCAAAAACCTCATCTAAATTCGGTAGATGGAAAACCTTCACTTGATCAGCTTTCGCCATACCACCAGATGTTGCTGCAGCATTGGCAAAAACAACGGGATCATAAGTAGCACGATAATTTAGCTATCAATAAAAAGTTAAAACAACTATTTATGCCACTGCAAAAATCAACTGTCCATGAAAGAAAACTCAGAAAGGAAATTTATTATTGAACAAAGTAATTGTCTAAACTAGTTTTTGTTATTCCACAATACACCATTTGTAGTTAAAAAGAGATGAAAAGCAATAAAATTTTTACAATTACAGACAAATCATGTAGCAATAACCATATATCAAACTCTTAGCAACTACAAGTCCCAACTTTTGCTTCCCAGATAGCAATAGCACCTTATTTGGTTTGATAACAACATATGCATGGTGGCAACGAGTGATGGATCACTCATATTCCCCATACCTCAGTGAAATGACCAAGCTTCTCCAGGGAAGTGAAAATATGGTCACACATCTTTAGTTCATGCATCAAAAACAATTATATTCTAATGTGCTTCTTGAGGCTTCCACTATCACGGGGAGGGGGAAGTTGCTTGTTTGTTTGTTTGTTTTTTAAAACGTGCTCCCTCACATAGACAAATCAAAGCACCTAGAAAGCAAACAGTGTAAGTCAAGAAATGACTGATATAACATACACTTTCAGGAAGGAACTGTGAAAAAAATCAAGAACAGAGGAAACATTAGTATTACCCTCTCCCAGTACTTAATGTGGCATGGGTTACAAAAAAGATGAGCATGCGGTATAGTTATTTAGACTTTGCTATTGAAGGAAATGTGCTGTAAGAAACAAGCTTTTACATGCTATAAAATGAAATCAATATAGAATGAAATGCCTATACAGAACTCTAAATAGTGTTTATATAGCATATCAATGACTAAGAGATCTTGACTTCTCTCTGAAACTAAGTCTAGTCCCAAAGGTAATGCCAAAGAAATGGGTGAATTTGCAGAATCTTGGACTGGATCTGATGAAATCTTCATGCAGATTTGTAGATCTGCTCAAGTTGCTTAATACTCAACTTGTTTTTGGAGAGTGAAGTAAAATGGCACGGTCAGGCTGACTACTTAAAACCATTGCCTTGAGGAAATGGCTGTCTATTTCTGTTGACAGTAGAGAGAACGTAGGAAGAGTTAGCCAGAGTCCTAACATAGGAACATCAGTGTTGAAGATTGAAGTATTTACAGTCTTTCAAAATAGAGCAGATTTTGGCTTAGTATATCATTTCAGTTGTGAAACATAACTGCTGAAAGAGAGTACATGGAAGAAACATCTCTGCTAAATTCATTTTTCTATTTTATTGTGTATGGAATAAAAACTCATGATCTATTTGCAGTACAGGTGCAGCTAGCTTCCACATTTTTGACCAGTTTAGCCTTCCGAAACTGAAAAATGTAGTAGTGCAATGTAATATGTTCCTGTTATTGTCTTAACAGAAAGAAAACAGTTGAATAACACACCCACCTCCACAAAAACAACCTTCCAGGTAGATAGTATGATGTTGGAAACTACTTTTAAACGATTCGGCTTTGGGAAGAGAAAATGTGGAAAAGGTCTCTTTGGTTATGTAGACTATTTGTAACTAATCACTGAATAATTTAATGCTCGGTGCTTGAGACCTTTGCTGAGCACAACACAGTAAGCAGAAGTTGCAAAATAAGAGTAAATAATGGCTGAAGAAAAGAAGATGACTGGAGAATTAAGGATCTCTGAAGCACAACTGGAAATAGTTCTAGAGAAGGGAATACTTATTACCAAGTTAAAAGTGTGTCAAGAAGGTCCAGTTTTTGGCAGGTCACTGAATCAAAACAATTGAGAAAGAGAATCAAATTGTCTCACTCTGCATTTGCAATCAATAGGTGCCCATGTCAAAGAAGACCATCAGAAAATAACCCTATTACTGACAGCAGCAGATTTTAATGCATTTCATGTGCTCTATAATTTTCAGCTACCTCCGATAAAAGAGGCCAACTATGAAACTACATTTCAAAAATGTGACTACCGTCCTCTCATCTGAGGGAGATATATTAAATCTGAGGATATCTAAAGAAAGAGTAAAGAGTTTGCAGTTTATCCAAGGCAATTTATCCAAGTATTGTCATTCTGGCAGGACTAATCAAGTTCCTGACAAAGACCAGATTGTTATTTAAATCTGGCAAGGGAGAGATGGGAGGGAAAAGGGACTCACAGGCTACTTTTATGGCAGGAGATAAAAGGGACCAGGGACCATTCTCTGACCTGATGGTCAGCTGGCACAGTGTAGCTCGCATCCATACGGCTTCTCTCCGGTATCTTCAGAAACAGTCTGGCCACATCCGTACTGCTTATTGAGGCTAGACTTTGACTCACGCTACATACTCTTCCAGAAATGGGGCAAAACTCTGATGGAGACCATGCGTACAGCTTAACAGTGTCAGTGGTCAGAGGGTAGCTCTCAGGCCCACGTCTTAGCCTTGTTTGGTTTGTAGATATAGGAGAAGTTACAGAATTAATCAGCATTAATCCAACAGAGCAGAATTAATGCCACATTGCAAGTAGAATGAGCCAAGCAGCAGGAATCAGGCATCAAGAATAAAATTTGGGGAGATGGACAATATTTTAAACTGTGGATGGGACTGAAAATTTAGAATACAGAAAACACAGCTAAGGCATAATAATTCAAAATTAAACCTCTCCAGAAAGACCACAGACTTGCATAGACTGAAAAACAGTTCAGTATCTGCTATATGGGAAAAAAATGAAAGGCGTGCAGTGGTTCACATCACATAAGTTTGCAGGCACAAGTCAGGTATGCACGTCATAGGCAAAGAGCCGCACAACTTGCTTGGATGAATATTTCATGGGAGCGGTGCCCATCATTGCACCAGAAGATAAATAGGCTGTCATCCTGAAAGTAAATGGGACATTTATTAACTTTAAGCTGGGCACTGGAGGACTAAGCCAGTGTGATGTCAAATAAACTATTAGCATTAAAAGGAGAGGTCGTGGAAGGCAATTAAAAATACATACAAAATAGAGGTGTAGGAAGATCATAAACTGGCGAAGATAGAAATGTGCAGCAGTAATGTGCAGGTGCAAAGTCTTGCCTTCATCGAGAGTGTGATATTCCTAAAGGATCAAAGAATCAAAACAATCAGGGAAAACGCTGAAGACTGCTTGGGGATGGAGAGATTCTGAAGCACAGATAGCAGCTCAAAACCCAACGGCTCCACCATTCATATTCCTAAGGACATCCCACTCTGACAGACAGAACCAGATCAGCTAAAAAAATGGGCTGCCACCACTGTTCAGAAAAATAAGAGAAAAAACTTTTTCTTTACATTTAAATATATTCAAGAGAAAAATGTCTACCCCAAGAGCCAAGGAAATGATACAAGAATGCTTTGGAGTGGTCAGGGAATTCCTGACTATGCTCTTGGTCCAGAATCTTAAACTCACTATAGTGCTACAACAAGGACCTGAGGAAATGCAACATCAAAAGCAAAAATAAGTTTTTACAGATCTTTCAAAGGAATGAACTAGTAAAATTCTCATAAAGCAACATGGTAAAATTGTAGATCAATGTTTTATGCATTTTGGCCACTGACAAAAGCTGAGTCCAGGCAGATAAAAAGGTTTGGGCATTTAGGCCCAACATTCATGTCCTTATTTATAGAAGACCAGCATCAGCTGTAAACAACTTAGCATGAGCGCCAAAAGGGGCTAAGCAAATACCGCCCTAAAAATAAGAAGGTTATTTTTTAATTACAAATTGATGGTTTGCAAATTAATTACATGCTGAGGGGAAACTTGTTGACTTGTTTTATCAAATTCTCTAGAGTATCTGATAAAACCTAATTGGAATAAAGTCTAAAGATAGATGGTGTTACTATTAAAGTGATTTTTAACACAGAAAAAGTGTAGGTTATAGCAGTTTGGGATGAGAACCCCAAAAGGGTCAGACTAGCTTGTATAGAATATTTCAGTCGTAAAACAAAATCAAGGCAGAAACCTGAATTCATACAGGGGATTTAAAATCATCAGAATGGAGAGCTGACAGTGCTACTGAAAAAATATCTTAAAAAGGATAAATGAAAGATAAATCAAAGGACTGAAAAAATCCAAGAGACAGACTTCAGATGTTTGATACAGCTCCCAAATACACAGTGCTACTGGAGAATTTATCTAGGCTTTGTCACATGTGCAAAAATATAGGCTATGTCAATCAAGAGAGACCTATTTGGCAAGACAGAGTAAATTGTCCCCTGGACAAAGTAGTTCTTGATTTATTTAAACTGACTAGAAAGATGTACATATTCACTCTAGACTATTATTTAAATTTTCCTGAGATATCATTACTCGAAAGTATTTTAGTTAAACAGGTGATTATGCAAATGTATTGTTGCTAGACATGGAATAGCTGGCAGTGTTTAACAGTGGGGCACAGCTTACTAAGGAGGACTTGAAACAATCTGCAGTGAAGTATGTGTTTACCAATGTGGTGATCTTTAAAAGGCTATTGTAAAACAATCCGGATCCAAAGAACATGAGCATATTAAATTTAAGCCTCATTAGGTCTGCCTATTCTCCTACCTCACTTTCTGTCAGCTGAACAAAAACAATACTCATGGTTTCTTGAAGGAATTAAGCATCCCTAGCCAAAATTTACCTTCTTGTCGAAAAGGTATGCAAGTCAGCACAGTCACTCCTTCGCTATGTTTCTCTGTGGGCCCAAGAAAATACAGCTGTATCCTGACCAAGTGACCACACGATTCCTCTCATGCAGGCCACGAGATCAGAGGCTGCTGCTACTTACCAGGACCACTACAGAACAGAGCAATAATAGGGATGATAAAGAGAAGAGGCAGATTTATCAACAATATTGTCCCATATCATGGTTATGAGGGTAGCTACCAGCTTGTTCTCTTCCTGGCTTGCCCAATTTTCGCTCCTTTGTGCACCCACCTGTACTGGGACTAAGTCCATAGTGGTCCTGCTTTTGAGCAAAGCATTGGGCTACTGAACCTGTGTAAAAGCTGCTTTAAAACAGTAGGTGAGATGTGTACTGCCATGGCTTCCTCAGTTGAGAAGCTGTCATCACTGGCATCCAATGACTGGACTGGCATCCGGTGAGTGGATATAGATCTTAGATGTACGCTCATCCTACTATACAAAGGCTTAGCTTTCCTTTATGGCAACCCAGGCACGGTTTTGTCATCTCAACTTTTCTGTCTCAGTTAGTTTCCCCAAGTAACTGTCTCTTCTCAAAGGAGAACTTTTCTAACTCCTACCATATTTCTTCTCCCTTCAAATCACCTACCTGGACACCAAACTGAAGGGCCAGAAGCCATAAAGACAGCTGGGCTACGAATGCGCAAGTTTAGTATTAAATTTTCATGATGAGAATGAGCTCAGAATTATGTTAAGGCCTCCTGCATCAAGAGGAGTGAGAGTCCATTCCTGGGAACACAGCGAGCCTGGGAACACACATCCCGCATTCGACCTGCCACGGTTATCCTAAGAGGAAGTTAAACCTTTAGGAAGCATAAACCCTGAACCAGCTGATTTTAGAAACTGCTGGCATTAAGCTGTGCTGAAAAGCTCTCTCAACCACTTTCAGAGGCTTAGGTGTCTGAGAGAGCCTAAGAAGGCTAAGAAGGACCTAAACATCTTGACGATCTAGATACAGAAGTTCAGTCTCATGCCATTTTTCATCCCCACCTCCAGTATGGGAATACGGAACTGATCGTTTGTGTCTGCAGAGTTCCGCTGGGGCTCGCAAGGAGTCCTGAGCTTTGCACGCTGCGGAAAGCCCCTACCCTACCCGACCTGCCTTAGTGACGCAGCTGAGTTCCAGGCGGTGACTTAATTGTCAGAAGAAACAAAACAGAACCAAAAGATCAAGCAGCTTTTTTGCTAGATCATCAAAAAATGTTGTGAGGCAAAGAATTATACAGGAAGATTTCGATGTGTCTGTTACCTGCTCTTCACTTGCTGCCATTTTGAAGGGCACGCTCAGCGCAATGGATACAGCTGAAGCAAGAACAGGATGTGCACAAACCTACGCAAACCTTTAAAAATATCCAATGTGCAAAACAACTTAGAACTTAACGTAAGCAAAAGAACACTACTTAATTTGCTCAGCTGAGAATTATAGGGACTTAGTTATAGAATTAAAGTTTCAGTAAGTGCAATGATGCACTTAACAAATAATTATCAAAAATAATGCAAGATCTATTTTGTTTGTACCAAGCTTTTTTTCCCAGCAAAACACAAAATGTGAAAATCTGCAATCCAAGTTTTTGAGCAAATATTCTAATCATGAAAAGCCCTTGGCTTTCCTCTACCAAAGAAAAAGAATCAATACCATTCTACTGGTACCATAAGACTGTCTTTGTGGCACTGTAGCTGCTAACAATGGAATTACTTCTTGCACTGAAAGTCTTAAGGGAGCTATTGCAATGAAGAACCAAAACAGCAGATGTTACCCAATATAAGTACTGATAAGTATCAACTGAAAAATAACACACAAAAGATAATACAAGCACTTAGGCATTAGGAGATATAAATATGCACAAAAGTGTATGCTATTTTCAAGAAAATATGGTACCCAAAGGCATGAATTGACTCTATGGACTAAATAATGTAGTTAGTAATGAAAAAACAAGGCCTTTATCAACTTAGAGGAGTGCAAAAGAGCATTAAAACCCACTAGCTCTTTCCCCTCACACTTATATAATATAATGAAAAAGTTTCAAAAACACCTTAAAAAACAATAACTCCTGTCCAAGACCTTTCATGTTACAAATAATAACAAAAAAAAGGTAGTGAACATAGACAGAGGAGGAATTTTAAATGGGAAAAATTTAATAACCCATTATGTTATTAGAAAAGTTTCATCACAATAATAGTCGTACGGTAATCATTTTTAATGGTTTCAAATGAATGCTCAAATGAATTCTTATTTGAAACTACAAGAAAAAGCACATGACTGGGTTTGCATATTTTTTAAAAGTACTTTTTCCATGGAAAGATGACAGAGACTAGAACACAGCCTATTGCCAACAGTCGCTTTCTTGCTACAGGAAGCACTACTTTAGCCAGCAAAAAAAAAGAAAAAAAAGATAAGTATTGGAATGAATTCAGGTTTTAAGATTCATTGTTTGTGGTGAAAAAACAGTTATGACAAAAATCAAGAATGTGGAAGCTGGATCATTTGCTGGCTTGCAATTGATGTAGCTCCATATACTTCAAGATATATTTTTCTATATGGTGACATTTGTCAAGGAGAAGAAACATAAGTAATTTATTTAAAACACTGCAAGGACACAGCAAAGCAAAGCTCTTCATACCAGGGAGGATGGGAACATCTAAAAGGAACTTGTGGTAACTAGCTATTTCCACAGATTAGTCCTTGCCACAAGGTTCACACTATGATTCAAGGGTTTCTTCACAGTAAAAGTCTTTTTTAATCACAAAATTAACCCCCTATGCAAAGAGCTTCCTGGGGTTATGCTTAAGGCTTTTTTCACGAGGCATTTACCAATGGAAATTCTGTTCCGGATGCGAGAGTACAGGTCTATAGGCAGTTGCTTGCATAGATAGGGAAAGAGTAACATATCAGCTGTGGTAGTCAAGAGTTTTTTTTGTTGTTGTTTGTTTGTTTTTTTAAGTAAAATAAAATAAAAGAAATAAATTTTAAAAAAGTAAAAGAAAATAATAATGAAAATAAAAATAATAAGAGTGTGGGTAGAGAATTACAGGATTTACATCTGCGTGGCTCTTTCTCTTGGTCCCTTCCTCCCAAAGGGCAGTTGCTGGTCAGGGCTCTGGAGTTGGGGCTCGGAACTGGTGCTGGACTGATCTCCTGAGCAGGCTGGTACTTGGCTTGAGTACTGATTAAGAAGTTCTGAACCTAATGGCTTAAGTGGTTCAAAGGGTTTAAAGGTCTTTCTTATTGGAGTGGATTTCACTCTCATGGAACGTTATGAGCATCAGGATAGAGTAGAAAGTCAAATGGAGGCAATGGAAGCAATTTCTTGTGAACTGTGGTTAAACTTGGAGAAAAGAAGAGGATGGGAAAAAAAAGACAGAGAGAAAAAAAAACAAAAAAAAAAAAGGAAGGAAGGATGTTTCTCTTCTTGATAACTTTTTTTTTTCTCCCTCATTATGCGCACATATCAATAAGAACTACACTACAGGACTTTCCAAATAACAGCCATGGTGTATGAAAAGAAGCGAACGATACATTAGGAACATGCAAAATCAGATAAAGGAAGACTGCCCTTTTTCTCCACTTGCCAACTCAGTAATTCCCTATTTTAAATATACAGTATTGAGTAGCTCATGGAGGCTTCAGAGTTAGTACAAGAATGGCTTTCAAACAGCGACAGACAAGATTCAGAATGAAAAATTTTACTGCTAGGCAAGAAAAATTTGCAATAATTTTCTGTAATACAAGCCGACTTTTTTAGTACTTTTATTGCAGAAGCAATTCTAAATAACAGAGCTTGTCTTATAATAGCATTTCTATAATAACGGTGTTTTATAACAGAAGTGCTATTATTACAGAAATGGTATTATAATAGTAGCATTATTATTGTAGAATCTTTTCCATAACAGGAGTGCTAAATAAGCCAGCTTGTATTATAGAAAATGATTGCAAACTTTTTCCATGGTGCTGAAAATGCCTAAGCTTTTCTGTCTAATGTGATCCAGATTTTAAGACCATAAAAGTCTAAGAAAATCTTTCAAAAGGAATCTATGCTGCAGAACAACTGAAAACTCTGACATGGCTCAGCAAATGGTAGATCTGACACCAAATTTTAAAATCTAACTCAAATTCCAAACTAAAAGTGGTTTAAGTTTAAAGCAGGAGTTAACAGAACATGTCTTTGAGAAGTGTAAAATATTTTTAGTGCTTGAATAAAGTACTAAAATGTTGGAATATCATCTCAGGTGATAAAAAGATGTAATATTCAGTAATAGTCCTGCCGCAAAAATGCTTTGCAAAAATCTTATATCTACATCAACTATATTAATATAAATTTCACTCATCATTCAATAAAGTATATATTGCTTTGCCATATACTTAGGAAGCATTCATCTAAAGAATTTAACTGTATATATAGGGAATGAATAAGTAAATTTTAGTTTATAAAATTCAACTTCTTTTTATTAAAGTTATCTGGTAATACTTCAGTGCTGAGATTCTAGTGCAGTATAGAAGACAAAGAATTTAAGTTCCAAAGCTACTGACCTTTTTAACATTAAAATAAAATCCTATATACTTCTAGGTTGATACAATCAGATTATACCATCTGGTTAGGAGAGAGTCTATGAAACAGTAAAGTAAGAAAATTCAATAAACTCATATCCTCTGCAGGCATTTTTACATTTTTTAGACTGTCATGAAAGCTTTAGATGTGTGTTTGTATGAAATGAACTTATTTTATTATTGATTTCAGGCAGAAGAGAGTTTTATTGGATGGTTTTTTTTACAGCCTGCATTGCTGGAGAGAGTATTTTTTGTTATAGCAATAGTCCTAGCTCATAATCACAAATGAAACTTATAACGAGCTATCATTTTTTGAGATTAAAAGATAAAGTATTACACAGAAAGACATGCTTTAAAATGCATATTTAAGAAGTATTTCTACCCTAATAAAAATAAAAAATATTGATTAGCTTTTAAAATTTACTGACATGCCCACTCAAATTCTTGCTGTGCATACAATCCATATAGTTAAAAGAGATTATATATTTATTTCAGAAATAATGGTTCAAAAATTTGCAGAATGATCTTGCAAAAAGACATAAAATTAACCCTAACTTTGTTCCTTCCTCTTTGTTTATGATTATAAAATTTAACTATAGGAGCAAATATTCTTATCTTTAAGGGGTTTGCCTCAGTCAGGGTTTAGCTCTGCACACACTTAGGCTGAGAAACAAAATCTCAGTGGCTCCAAAATCCATATTGCAAATGTTGCTCTTTCTCCAAGACAGAAAGTTGCTACTTAATTTCCCATTCAAACCATTCCATATGCCTGCCGTCTTCCTCAACCCTGACAAAGTCCTGCCAGTTTCTTTCTGTCAAAGTATTATTAGTTTTGCAACATTAATGATGATGCTTTCAAAGAGAAAAGTTTTAATTGAAACCAGGCATTGCCTTCCAGTGTGTATTGTTTTCTCCATTTTTTTTTTCTTTTTACATTCAGTACGCTCTTTGGGTTACAAAATGCTCATTTTTGTCTTTTTTTTTCATAGAAGAGAATACACTCATTTCTTACAAACCTCAAAGAAAAACCAGTGTAAATACTAGGGTGCAACACCCTTCTTCCTCAGCCATACGGAAGTTTCTGAAGCGCCCACTCATGCTCCGCTCTATCTCTTGCCAATTCTATCTTGTTTTCCCTGATATGAGAAATGCTGCTATTCTTTTCAAGCACCTGAAGTTTCCCTGCAAAATATTTTTTGCACCTATTTCAGTTTATCTTGAACACACGGTGTACGGTTTATTTTGAACACACGGTGTACATATGCGGTACACCCAGCAGCCGCAGGTCCACGCCATGTCTAACTTAAGCCAGTGCTCTATCATCTCCTCACATTTTTTAAAGCCTTGACACAAACAAAGCAAACGAAGCAAATGCATAAGTATTTCCACAGTCTGTTGATGTCATATTAAGCAGCAAAAAAATATCCTTTACCTAGCAGGCTTCCTGCTCCCCACAAGCAAATCCAATTCCAAACGAGACAGTGACCTCCCTCTGAATGTTACCTTATACTTTTGGCAGCCCAGGAGCAAACACCCCTAGCTCTTGTGTTTCGATCTCCCTGACTTTCTCCAGGGGCTTGAGTATCTGCTGAACAGCTCTGTGCAGCTCTGAATGCACCAGGAGAC
>VZSV01000006.1:8134904-8157607 GCA_013398735.1 Nothocercus julius | reverse complement strand
GAGGGGTGTGTGAAAGGTGGGGATTAGTTGATAAAAAAAAAAAAAAGTCAAGCCGCCTGCAGCGGAAGCAAGAAGGGGTGGAGGGTAATAAAGCCAATTAGCAGAGCAGAGGATAAGAAGCCATCTTTGAAATAAAGCAGTGATAATTTTAAGCAGCAAGGGAGAGATTAGAAGAGAGAAGGGCTAATGCCATGTGGTTTGGGAAGGATTTGGTGAAGTAGTGGATTGAGAAAGACAAGATGGAACCAAATACAAACCCTAGCGTTTCTCCTAGTTGCTTCATATAAATGCTCCTGTATTTCTGGACTCTCCTTCATGTTGAATGATGCACAGACTATATATATCAGCTCATTTCCTTGTTTCCTTTGTGCACAGCATAATCCTTGCACACATGAATGTTCTTGCTGTTTTCCAAGCAAATTCTTTCCCTTTATCTTTGGAATAAGCTCAGTTACTCCTCTTGACTAATATCCTTCTCTTCTGCATGGCCTTACAGATATTCAGTGCCAAATATTACTTTAAAAATGTCAAAGTGTTTAAAATAAAATTGCATTCATTTTTGGAGTACTTTCTATAATTACTCAGTTTATTTTGTAGGCTATTTGTGAGTACCTTACCAACCTGTTTCCATATTTTAAAGAGCCTGACACCTGAAAGGGCACAACACAAAATATAGGGTTAACTTAGATTCTGTTCATATAATCTTTATTTTAATACTTCAGTCACTGGAAACACTTGTTACTTTTTTCTCAGCTGTGTCGAAGAGCTTAAAGAATAGCATATATGTAGTATCCTGGTCTAGTGTGCTCACTACAAGAACCTTTGATCCTCAGCCTGTCTGTGCATAGCAGAGGTAACATAAACCAGAGGTAACAGAGGTAACATAAACTTGTAACATAAACCAGCCTTTCAAATCCCAACAATATTTTTGTAGTTATGGGGCTTTACTCACACATCTTGAACAACAGATTTGGTACCTAAATGTGTTTGCCTCTGAATTTGTTGTACTCCTGTGTAATAAGAACTACTCTGAATGTAAACTATCAAGGCTTCAAAGTGTGCAGTGTTTATCAGTGGATTTCTTCCAAGGCTGAATGCTGGTATTCCTGAACTTAAAGCTCAGACCAGCAGAATCAGCATTCACCCCATGACTCCAACATCTCCTCTTCACTGCATAAGATTCCTACATCAGGGCCATTCTTTGCCAGGGGTGAGTCTGAAAGATTATCTCAAATTGAAATAACATAAGAGGTTTTTTTTGAATGAGTTGATCAGTTAGTTAGCAGCAAATCACCATGATTCAGCAGTAGCTACCTATAGTTTTAAAAGAACTCACACACGAAATTGCTCATCTGTGAACTGCAGTACATTAATGACCACTTAAATCTGCTTTGGCACAGGGAAAAGGAAGATGGCATATATAATAACAATTCATTAAAAAGTCTTCAGAGGTGATCTGGAAACTAAACACTAGTAAGTCTGACTTTGTGAGCAGACAAGCTGGTAAAAATTATAATAACAAATATGCTTAGGAAACATATGGAACGTCAGTAAGCAGAGCTTCTATAAAGAGAATTGATGCTTCACAAGTCTATGAGAGGTCTTTGAGATACATGATATGGATATATCTCCAAGATATATATCCTACTGTAAAGGCTTTTAAAAAATGAACAGCAATCCTTTTAAGAAATAAATACTGATTAAAAGATCGCAAACAAAGGTCGTGTGCTCCAGTCCCCTAATCACCTGCTCCTTGCTGGACTCTCTTCAGTGTGTCAAAGTTTTTCTTGCACTGGGGAGCTTAAAACCACACATAGGACTCCAGATGCAGAACAAGTGCTAAACAGAAAGAAAAAAAAACACCTTCCTCTGCTGTTTTTGCAGAGGGGCTTCACTGTTGCAAGGGCACCTTGCTGACTCAAAACCGAAGTGTCTAGCAGGGCCCCTGGCCTCTGTTCTGTGGAGTTTCCTGTTATCCTGCCAGTGCCCGGCCAACTCACAATACGGAGTGACTAGCTGATAAAATAGCGCATGGGTTTCGAAACAGTGGACATAATGAACATAGTGGGGGAGAAATCAAGATTGCATCAAATATGACATGGTTGATTTTAAGTTGTCTTGGGTGCCACTTCAAAAATTTGGAAGACATTGCTAATAATTCTGTGAACTGACCAGCCAAATCCTCAGCAGTGGTCATGAAGAAGATAGAAAAATAAAGGAATTCACAATAAAACAGAAAACTTTGTTGTGCAGTATTCACGAAGTACTTCTTCAATACAGAATAACTTTTTTTTTTTTTTAATAACAGAATAGAAATAGAAAAGTAGAAAAGGACAAGAAGAACAGAAGCATGGAATTGCTTTCAAATGAGAAGAAAACTTAGCAGACTAGGATCCAACACAGAGGGCATGACTGAGTGGCAGTATAATAGAAATCCAAGTCATACACAGAGAGAAAATATGAGGTTGAAATAACTCTTCATTTCTCAGAAAACTAAAATTATGGGTAGTCAGTGACATCATGGAAAAAAGTGTTTTTTAAAAAAGAAGTATTACTTTCTATAATACATAATTACACTATGGATCTGGAAGATTTCTTTCTCAATATCTGGAGGCCAGAAGTGTACATGGGTTCCAAAAAGGATTAGACCAGCCATGGAGGGCAGGTACATTGATATTATATATTGATATAGTTATTAAACACAGCAGTCCAAGTGCAGCTTCTCAGGCAAATCCTAAAGCACTGTTTCTTGGAAATTCCAGAGTTAGAACAATTCTATGCATCACTGTCTTCCTCAAATATCTTGTCTTCCCCTACCTATCAGTGCTTCAGTCAGTCCAGATGCTAGTTTCGATGTACTTTTGATACGACCTACTTCAGCTACACATATGATGATTCTATGTTAACTAGAAATAGGAACTACAGAAAAACTAAGAGTTATACTGGCAGCTATTTTGCAGGCAGCTCTTCAGAATAAAACTGCCTGTCAGTGAGTCTGAAAGAACAGGACTGAGCCTAGCCAGGGCACTTACACCACTAGCATGCATATCAGGCTACAGGTGCTTTGGCAGTACGGCCTTCAGAGACTAGGTATATGTATAAGGGATAACAATTAGAAAAGGATGAGAAATAGGAACATCAATAGACCTTTCACAATCATGTCTCTGGGACAAACAGTATGGGACTGTAGAGTAGGAGAATAAAAACAGGATTTTATGGCTATTTCTGTCTGTGGCTGAGGTACTTGCTCCTCTCCTTTCGCTCACTACCGAGCCACTGACCTAGCTTTAGAAGAGTTTAACCTTTGTATTACTTTCAACTCTTAAACTGAGTTCAGATGTCAAAGAACCCCAACCATGTCCCATACCTACGTCCTTGCTATCCTGGTAGGCCAATATTTCTGCATTTGGTAACTGCAAGTTCTAGGGTAAAGAGACTGAGGGAAATGCAATGTCTCTATCACAGAACATTCTCCCCACTGCATCACATGGGGATGCAGTTTCACATAGTTTGAGTTCATACCTGGAGCAACATTTAAAAAAACAAAGGAATGACTCGGCTTTTTTGTTTTTATCACAAGAGTTCTTCCAAGATATTAACATGGAAAATATTTCTGTATGTCAAATAATTAAACAAATGAAACAATCAATCAGAAGTGCACAATGACAAGACCTTAGTGTAATGACGGATTCCTCATTCTTCCCACGAATTTCTTTTTTAACCTCAGATCTACATTTCATTGTTTGGCTCCTGGAAGGTAGCTCATGGAAGTGCTCTTTGTTATTTGCTTGTTTGCTTTTTCCCAGGGCAGCTGATTCTTGTTAACAAACAGGTTCCAGGTACATGGAATTGGCTCTTCCTTGTGTCAGAGGGAATTTGTAGTACTTAAATAATTTCCCTTCAGTTATTAGATCTCCATACAGCTTCTGTACATGGCCTGCCCCCAGTACACTCTTCCTTAGCTATTTATGTAATCTCTTCCTCTCTTATCATGAAAACTACCTTGTTCATTCTCCCCTTCTTATCATTATGTCTTCTCTTTATGCCTAGGAATTTCTCTAGTCTCTTGACTATCCTACTGAATGTTACTCATCTACGTGAACTGAAGAAGACACATTCTCAAAGTCAGCCAGCCTGACAATCCCCTGACTTTATTGAATAGACAATTCAGACAATTCAGAAGCCCCACACTGAGATGACGAACGGTAACATGTATGGCTACAACTACAGACAAAATTTTAGTAAAGTGGTCAACAGAATTGCATGAGGAAAACATTGTTTTTAGCACTAAGCACAAGGTCTAAGAACCTTGACCAACATTAAAGCAGGAAAAACATGAATTTTTAGATACTATTGCCCCATTTCTCTCCTCTGGAAAGTAGTCTGGTTTAGTTACTGATATGTGTGATGTCTCTCAAGGAAGTTATACTAGTTGGACACCATAAGACTCCTTTGTGTCATGTTTTTGTTACATTGGATTTTTTTTTTTTTTTTCACAAAGAATTTCTCACACCTTTTAAAAGCATATTTTAAAACCAGGGTCTTTTCTCCTTATCATTAGCTTGCATTTCAGAATGAGCTGCAGCTTGGGAGTTGAAAATAGTGTCACACATTAGTAGCGTCGCTATCACAAAAAATTTCATGCGAATTTGAACAATAGCATCTACGCTGATGGTATCAGTTACTGCTTATTATTTATACAAGAGGTAGCATTTGTACATTAATCCCTTTCTCAGCTTTCATGTATTTTAAGATACATGAAAGATCTTGCCACATGTGTTACCACATCTTCTGTGAAATGCTAGTAGGCTACCAGTGAAACATTGTCCGAATATTCTGTGATGATAACAAGTCCAGAAGAGGTGGCAACTCTTTTTTTTTCACATATGGAACAACAGGGATGCTTGTACCTATATCCCCAGCAAAGTTTCCCACTTCCTTAAAAAATTACACTTTCCCTGTCAAACTAGTCAGAAGGACTTCATGCAAGCATGAGATCATTATTTCAGTATCTCTTATCCTGCAAAGGAATCTCTTTCACTGCCTGCATCTAGGCATCCAGTCTATAAATTATTTAGATAAAAGCTCTCAGCTGCTTGCTTTGCAGTAGGTATGTCTCTACATCTTGTTAAAACATAAAAAACAGGGCTAAAAAAGCATCTGGTTTAAAAAAAATCTAGTCACCTGACATAAAAAGTTCTATCCTTTACACTCCATTCATAAATTTATTAAGCTTAATACATAGATTAGTTTTTCCTCTTTTTCCTACAGCTAGTAATTCCTGAACTGGTATCCCAGAACTGTACTCTGAATATTCACAAATCTATTAATTCTCATCTTAAATTTATACAAAAGTAAAAAACAGATTGTTCTAAATTTTAAGATTCTACTTTTATTACTAAGTTTACAAGGCTAACAGGTTATGTGAGCACACACTATATATTTATGGCCATATCTTACAATTCAAAAAATTAAAAGGGAATGAGGCTGTAAATGCAAAGGTTGTTATAGATGGATGTCTTCTAAGTGATATATGTGATAGAAGTGATTAGCATTAACTGATCTTCCTGAAGAATGTACAAGTATAATTCATTATAATGGCTTAGAAGTGCAATTAGTGAACTATAGTGTAAATGACACTGCTGTTCATAAACCAACCCATAAGAGTAATTATATTTTGAAAACTACTTAGTGAAAAATTGATTGAATGGGCCCTGTGTGCATAGATAATTGAGATAAAAATATGTAAACAAATTCCCATTAATAAGTTTTATGGCAAATGTATACATTTACACAGCTAGTTTGGAAATGCACATAGGAATGATAATTTTCTAGTGTTTCATTTTTAAGATACATTTACAAGAAAAATTATTTTATACCTTTGAAACAAAGCTGTTTGATTATTCTTACATTGCATAGTATGATTTGTGGTGCTTTTCCCACTCACTATTTCCCGATACTTAAAAAATAATGAGATTCAGAAAGAAAACCTCCAGTAGCCTCAATCCTTTAAGTTCAAGAAGCTTCCAGATGAGATCAGTGTGGCTCATGCCAGGCTAGTGGTGCAAGGTGCAGGAGTCCCTGGCGCAACTCCTCTTCTAACCAAGATATGGAAAAATTCTTAGGGACAATTTACTCATTTTTCTTTTTTATTTTTCCACTAATTTGTGATTATTTTAATTGCTGACATTTCCTTTTAATTATTTTTGACCATAGTTTATGACAAATGAAAAATTTCCAGCGAAAGTAAAGAAATATTTATGCTGCTGTCCTGAACACTAGTAACTACCTGCATTCGAGCAAGATGAATTCAAGCAGAGATGTGCTCAAAGGGTATTAAGTTATTATATGCCAAGGAGTGCAGATCTTAGAAAAGAAGCTAGACTAAAGGAGCTTGACTTACGTGATCCAGTAAGATGAATATTGTTCAGTCCACCTTGGAGTGTCAACTGTGCAAGTGCCGGGGCTTATCTTAAAGCACTAATTAAAAGAAACACTTCCCACATTCCTTCTGATAATCCTAACTGTGGCCAGAACTGCTATCTCTCTCTCTCTCCTTTTTTTTTTAAATTATGAAAGACATTTTTGGTATGATAGTATTGAAAATTATCTGATATATTTTATAAAATCCTAAGTTTTTACATTATTTTTGTACTGATGTTCTTCTAAACTTAGTGAAAGCACCTTATTGGACTATTTCAGCTTCATTAATAAATGCTAATTTCATGCTCTTTTTTGACCTGTCCAAAAGCTTTTACTCAAAATGAATTTATTTTCTGATTAAACACTGTATTTTTTTCTGAACACCTTAGCAATTCAGTAAATATGGAGTGCAAATATTTGGATATGTAAGAATAAAGGATTAGTTTCCTATGGAAGTACAGCAAAATGCATAGTGCATGTTTTTCTTTAAAAAATATTTATCTAATTATTTGAAATTCTGTGTTTTCAGCTATGAGCTAATTTACTTACGTGATTACTTAACACTGGAAACAGGGACTACCAGCCATCTTTTAGCATTTTGATTTTAAGGGTTAATTCTGAGAGCAAACTTGGCATGGGGAAAGGTACGTGACTGATCAAGACAGAAGTTAATGCTGGGTAGCATTGGCAAAATTCTTCGGTTTTAGGCTGTTAGAAGTCCCAGTGCAAATTGTTGCTGTGAATCTAAACCCTTCATCAAGCAGATGTAAATGAGAGCATGCATGGCTGGCTGCGTTTCCCATTCCAGAGTTCCCTGCAGAGAACAAGAGAGCCAACTACTACAGAGGCTCAACTAAACTCCGAGGATCTTTTTTGCTCCCCTGAGAATATATAGGAACGCATCAGAGAGGACAAGCACTCACTTGAAGCTCGCATCAGCACATCTTACAAAATCAGAGACAATGAGTTGAGCCAGCATCTTCCAGAGCAACAAAATAAAGGGGACCAGGAAGATGCAGACAAGTATTGGTGCAGGAAACAACACTAAAACCTTGCATAATACCCTGTGGCCTTTCTAGAAAGTGTGATTAGAAAGTAGTCTTTCTAATCACACGTCCAGTGAATACAGGTACAGAGAAACCTAACCCAAGAAGCTGCATATTCACAGGATGATAGACTATAGAGCATAGAGACACAAGATTTAGTCCCAGCATTAACAGAGACTGTGAGATGCTTCCAAAAATAACAAAAAGGATAAAAACAAATTTTAAGCACATTTTTAGCAACACATTCAACTACTAAAATAGCTCTGTAGAATGACCTCCTAGCAGTAGATACCAGAGCTACCACGTAGGTGAACACTACCACTAATTGAATTTCAGCCACAGAGAAGAAAGCTAAAATTCTTGCTGTTCTTGTGATCTTTGCTCACCTAATTATGGGCAGAGATAATGTATGAACAGAGCCTATGATCTGTAAAAGGAAACCACAAATGTCAGGCCTTGTGAGGTAAAACCAGAATATGATGAGAATATGTGAGAAAAGGTACAGCCTAATGTAGCAGGTCTAAAATTTCCTGAAAAATCATGACCTCATTTTGCCTCACCAGTCCCAGTGAAGCTTTCTGAGTCAGGAGTAGCTCAATTTCTATAGAGCAAAGGCTTCAAGGCATTAGTTGCAGTATTTACATGAACAGACCCATCACAGGGCAACAGAGCTGCTAATTAATTACAGACATTTAGTTGTTAGGAAGCTGGTCTAAATACTTGTATTTTGCAGTTTTCCCACCTATTCTCACCTCTGACACTGCCAGTATGAATGCTTCTGTGACCCATTTAGGAACTGTCATCAACTATTAGTTTAATAGATATAGAACCGCAGTGGGATGCAGGAGAAATGGGCAGATTTACTGATCTCACTTGGAAGTCATTTGACCTTTCCACTTCTTTATTTCCTTCTCCATCATTTGTTGATCTAGGCTATTTATACAGTAAGCTTTCACAGAAATAAACTCTCTCTTATATATGTTCCTATGATATATGAAGTTTAGCATTGATCTGTATTTCAGACTCTCAGAAACACAGCACTAATATCAACTTCACAATAACATTTCATAGAAATTTAGTTCTGATTAATTATTCAATATAAGTAAAACAAAAGTTTACTTACTTAAAGTGTTTATGAAGATAGCTTTTTCATATTAGTATAGAAAGGATACTGTTTGTTTATTTCCTTGCCTGTTCCCTTCTAAGGTGTACTCATTGCTACCATTTAGCTTACTGAAACATAAAATGACCACCTGCGAACACGATTGGAACCTGTCATTTCAGTTATTAGGGTCTTTAGATCAAAACGTCTGGCATGAAGTCCTGAGTTAAAGACTTATGTTGAGCCATCACGAAAAAAAACATTGTAGAAAATGAAGATACACTTTAAGTTCTTTGAGCAAGAAAGCAGATACTCAGAATCTGCATTTTCAAAATTAAGCCTTACTAGTGTGGACCTTTATCTCTGACAGCTGCCTAGGAGCCTCTGTGATACTCACTGGCTACCGAAGCCCACTTTTTAATGGAGCAACATCTGGATTTTTAAACTACCCCAACTGATATCATTTCTGGGAGGACTCTGCAGAACATCCCTCACCTGAAAAGGAAGAATATATGAGAGATATTTGCAATGTTAAGTTGAGCAGCTTTAACTGTTGCTTTCTGTAGTGCTCCTTCTCTATGGAAGTCTTGCCTCTTTCATCTGCTGAATCTAGAGTACTGGGTATTTTTCAGATTTTCATGATCAAAAACCCTGCCTTATTTCTTGTGTAATATCTTTGCCTTTCTCATCTGTTTCTGCTTCTTTTTTTAAACTCAAGGAAATAATTGCTTTCTAAGTTTGTAGTTTTTCCTTCCTTTTAGGTAATAAATTTGTGGATTTTTAGGGATTCGAAGAGGTTGGTACATTTCATTTATTGATTCCTAAAATATTTTCTTTAAATAAGGAATCAGTTGTAGGACTCCACAATTTAGACTTAGTTTGTGCACCTCTGGGATTTTTACTTCCCTATTTGTTCACATTTGTTTACAAAATTTAGTTAAGTTTTGAATATGTGACCCCATGGAAGAAAAAGGGATGAAACTTATTGTTACTTCAGAGGCTTCTGCGAAATCTATGTTTTAAACAAGTTGATTTTTTTTTCAAGGAACAGTTAAAAAACAACAACAAAATAAAAGCATCCTTATTCCTTATCAAAATAAATGTATTTAAAAGACAGAATGTGGCTGTGTAAAGTGTCTACTAATTCAAATTGTTTAGTTCCATATCCTAATATTTAAAGACTTATGTGAAACATAGAATCATAGAATCGCAGAATGCTTAAGGTTGGAAGGGATCTCTAGAGATCATCTAGTCCAGCCCCCCTGCACACGTAGGGTCACCTACAGCATGTGAAGAAGGTAAAATTCACCCTTTCAGTAGATTAAAAGCCTTTAGATCAAAATTCATCAGCCTTCTAGAAAGGATTCTACCACTTGAAAAAGAATGACAAGTTTAAGTTTTGGTAATTTTATCTATATATCGTATCACTGCTCTCTTTTTCACTTGTCATTCTAAAGGCTCAGTTCTGACAGCAGCTCTGAAAGAAGTCCTATTAATCTGTCTCCTCTTGCTTAGCTACCCAGAGCAAAGCATTTTCCCAGCAAAGATTTTTCCTCCAAAATGCATCCAGTGTCACTGCAAGTTGTCTGGTGTCCAAGATACCCCTCTTCAGCATTTGCATTATTCTATCTGACATGCTAGACCCATGCCACCTTCTGGATAAGGGCAACAGCAGATGAAACTCGAGCACATACATCTCTTTTGCTGTCCTCATTTAGCTCTACAACCACTTAGCTCTGATCTCCCCTCCTGAAAAAAAAAAAAAAAATCAAAAGTGCACATCCACTAGTACTTAGACAAACTACATTTAAAATATAAACTGTGATATAATTGAATATTTCCAAACAAACTAATATTTATTTTACGTTCATCAGGTGTGGTATCAACCTGTGATGTCAGGACTATTTTTTTTAAGGACTGTGCATAATCTCTTTAATGATGTTCAAATAAATAAAATAAAATAAAATAAAATAAAATAAAATAAAATAAAATAAAATAAAATAAAATAAAATAAAATAAAATAAAATAAAAGCAAGACAATCAAATTTGTTTTTTTCTCATTTCTTTCCTAAAACACCATCACTAAAGATGACAGAATTTTACAATATAAGGATTCATACAGAGCATGTAGCCACTATTTATTGAATTGAGAAAATGACTGTTCTGCGTTCTGCTTTCCAGTAATTTAGGATATCACTTTTTCCTACTTCTGATGCACTTTTTGTCATACTCTCATTAGATTCATTTTCTGATTTTCTGATGATTACATTGAAGTCTCTGACATTTTGTGGCCTGAACATTTTCAAAAACAGACCTATTACTCTGTACTTTCTACACAAACTTCTAAGAGATCATTTTGTCTCTGGGCATGCCTCATTGTACTTTCTAAGCTGAAGAAAACACAAGAGTTATTCATTCAACAGTTATTCATCATATCAACAAGAGTTATTCAGTCAACATTTTAGACAAGCAGATATTTATACTTGTCTCAACATCAGGAAAGCTCTCAGCACCCTCAGTCATTTGCCTTACGAATCTGGCATCATGTTTATGTAGAAAGGAAGGGGATGTTTCCATACTTTTGTAAATAAATGTGCACTTTAAGAATGGAAAGCACAAAATTCATCTTGGCAAAAGTCTAAGAAGAAACCCATGTGATCTTTAAACATTTTTTTTGAGGTTTAAATATGTCTGTTGTTTCTTCTGAGGTTAGGAAACCAGCATTCTCCAGCAATGAAATTGTTCAATTGTTGTATACACATCATGCTGACCCTGGCCAGGAACATCTTTTTATCAGAATCACTGAGGGAATATTGATATATTAGAACAACACTGTTTTCCACACGCTGTAAGAGATTTGGGAGGGATTGTTTTTTAGCAGTAGGCTTCTTTTAGTAGCTAGAAAATGACTACTGCAAAGGTCGATAAAATCTTCAACTACTACATGAATAAGGCAAGTAATGCAGAAAATTGCACATTTTACTCAAAAAAAAAAAAAATAAAGTGGCAACTAGTAACATTCCAGAAGTTATCCAAATTCCACAATTCATATTAGCAGTTAGAAGAAGCAAATTACTTCTGAATAGTTCATACTATATTTCTTTGATGATGTTCAGACATTTCAGGAAACCATTTCTTTGCCTGTTCTTGATGAAGTGGCCAACTATATGACATGGCTTCATATAGATAATTTTTGAATGGTTTTGAAAAAAATCCTCTCATGACATAAAAAATCGACTAAATTGTATGGAAAATCAGCCATAAGATTTGCCTTAAGACACACTATCTCACCATGTTTCCATAATAGAGGAGAAATGTTGTTACTTTTTTTTACTAGCACTTGGCTTGATATGTCTCAGATTTCAAGAATTTTTAAAATGTTTACTTTATGCTTTTTCTTATAATTTTTGCCTCTTAAAAACTGAAAATTCTTGCAGTGGCCATTTTTCTTTATCTATTTTACCTCAGACTTTACAACTTGCAAAAGTCTACTAATGACTTCTGTTTATGATCCACGAATGCTGCATTTTTTAAAGACACTTAGTTACGACCAGCTTAAGTGTGCTCTTGATTTAACAGCATTGTGTTCAGAATGTTGCTTATACTGAAGATCAGATAAGAGAACCAGGAAGATAAACTGAATAAAAATGAACAGTTTTTCATGATAATATCAAATTAATTCAACTGCTATTTTTGACTATGAAAAATATCATTTAAATTTTTATTGATATTAGAGAACATTATAAGAAATCACAGGTTTATACATAACTGTGAGACATGCAATTTGAATTATTTTTTTGTGTACAATTGTCACAAACTGTCAAAAGCTATCACAGGAACACACTTTCCTCCTTCATCTTCTCCACCCCTGGCATGAAAGAAACACCACGGGTAAAGCAGGTCTATATTGGCTGGTGAATATAGACTTGAACTGACTTAACTGCAGGTTACCCAAGAATTGGATGCAAGCCAGCTCTGGTCTAAAAGCAATCTAATCACGTTCATACACTGTTGCATGCAGCCTTTTAAGCTCTGCCTCTCAATGTTGATGTTCCCCATGATGTTCACTAGAGGCTTTGCTACTGTTATTTATTTTATTTGGAAGACACTCAAATGCTATGGTGATGAGCAGCAGCACAAAACCCTTTGAGAGAGAGTGAGAGAGATGAGAATGAGAATAAAGATATTTTTATAATGTTCTTCTTAGTCTGAAATTCAAAATCCTGAAATTCTCTGAACAATGGATTTAAACTACAGTCAGTAATTCAAGAAGAACAGATCCCTCACATTAGCCTCTTGGTGTGTAGTGCCAAAAGGTCAGAAACATTGAATATGATTTAAATGTGTAAGTTGAGATTCTATACAGAAACCACACATTATGAAGTGGTGTGAGAAATGACCACAAGCCCTTTTAACACTAGTTTCTGTCACAAAGCAAAATCTTTTCTAACACCAAATCTCCTGATTATATTTTGCTATTCCAGTAGATTAAAATGTAAGAGGGGAAACAGCATCCTATTAAGGCTTCAATATTCTCTATTCTGCACTCAAGGGATCTTTATATATTCTGCTTTGGAGACCTTATTTTGTTTCCCTATTTTGGGATATTGTAAAGTTGAAAAAATACATCATATTATTATGTATTTTATTGCAATAAAAACTTTCTTAATCCATTTCTTTCACACTCACACATATATATAAAGAATATGCAAACACTGCATATTTACACTGTTTCGGTTTCATAACATGGAGTATGTACATAAAATTGCCACAAATAAAATAAGAGTCACAGTTTACTCTTCCTATCTGATAATATAAAAAGTTTTAAACCTTTTTATGAAGTGATAAGGTATAACACAAATTTCATAATTTATGGTTCACAGGATGCAACGATTGATATTATATAGAAATTTAATCAGTCTTGCAGAGCTTGCAGACATATCACAGTAGGAGGTTCTTTTGACATTTCATGGAGAACTAAGCAAGACGAGGTACAATATGTGTGCATATTTCAGTATGTTATGTATTTTCTTAAGCTTTTATCCTTTTAGGAGTTATTGTCATCTTGAAGAAAATCATTCCTTTAGAAAGTTCTAAATACATGAAAGATTGAAGCTTTCACTTCCAAAGCAAAACAAAGCTAGAAATACCTACAAAGGTATCCAGAATTTTCCCTGACATGGACTTCACAATACTGACACAAATCTTTAACACTTTTAATACATCTCCTGACACCTGCCAGCTACAGAGCACTTGGCTGCAGTCACATAAATAGGCTACTGAGATTATACAGAGGAATGACTGGGAACATTTTGCCAAGCCTAGCAAGGATGTAGGATGAGAAAGTCAATTCAAAACCATGGTCTCTTCCTTACCTACCCACAGCTATTCGGATTCCAAATTCCCAGCAACTAAGAACTGAGCCTGAAGGGGAGGATATATAGCTATTTTTTCCAAGTTACGTTTTATTATTCTTATTTGCAGTATATTGTTTTATGTAACAAACAAAAAGACAAGTGCCATAATATCACTTCATCCAGCAATATTCTGTCATTCTTAACTGAAACAAGTTTGTCTCTAGAAACAAGTTTATGTCAGAATGCTATAATTATATTCATCATTACCTACTGAACCTACTTATATGCTGCTATGGTATTAGTGTTTGCTGGACTGAATGTCTGAATCCTTAAACATTTTATCACAAAATAGGGATTAAGGCTATTATCCCACACATTCTCATTAGGAATGTAAGCGAGTACCTAAACCTTTTCACAAATGTTCTGATACATTATTAAATGTTTTGTTGTTTTTATCAAATTAATAACTTTGCTCATTTTATCCTTTCTCTACTTTATTTTTTCTCATATCCGAAGTTGTGATTTAAATATACAAAGCATGGTACTCAATTTTTTGGGGGACTCAAATTCCATCTTCAGAGAGCTACCTTAGAAAGCATAGAATCATAGAATCATAGAATGCTTAAGGTTGGAAGGGACCTCTAGAG
The DNA here is from genome assembly GCA_013398735.1 of Nothocercus julius. Classification (NCBI taxonomy): domain Eukaryota; kingdom Metazoa; phylum Chordata; class Aves; order Tinamiformes; family Tinamidae; genus Nothocercus; species Nothocercus julius. The sequence goes on along the minus strand of VZSV01000006.1, from coordinate 8,143,032 downwards.
ATCATCTAGTCCAACCCCCCTACACACGCAGGGTCACCTACAGCATCTTAAAGATAAATATAGAACACTAGAAAAAGGTAAAAAATATGTATATGGCCATATAACATACAACCAGCTTAACATGATGCTGGACGATACCATTAAGTGGGAATCCTTCTTCAGGTTACACAGCAAGAAGAGGAATCATAACTATAAATGACTGTGACTGGAACTGGATGTTTCCATCTTTTAAAGACATCTTTTCCCATTTTATATAAGCAGCATTTGTTTGTTTTACCTCAAGTGAAACCATGTTGTCTTAAATTAAATGATAAATAAAATAAATAAATTAAATTAAATGACCAGCCCAGTAAAAAGGTCAGCTGCAGTCACCTAAGAGGACTATGACTAATGAGGGAGGGTAGCACTGATAAATGGCTACAGTAGTTTCCAGTCCTATCTACTCTGGCCTCAAGCCAGTAAGAAAAGTGATGTTCATGAAGAAGCTGGAGAACTCTCCTAAGTTAAAGCCTTGGATATTAAGATAAACCAGCACCAAAGTTTAGCCCACATTATATGCCACTTTTCCATGTCTGAGAAGAGATGGAACAGAGACAGACATACAAAATGGGCACATAGGACCAAGAGATGAAAAAAAAACATCCCATGGTGAATGTCCACCTCTGTGAGGCAGAACTCTGAGATAGTAAACTTGTAGCATGGTAGTATATATGACTTGCTTATTCTATAACCTCCTGATCACTCAACATTACTGTGCAAAGCCAAAACCAAAACCAGTTATTCATGATAAAAAAAATCTGGGTAACATGACAGAGAAGAAAGAGAGATACTTTGAGATTTCAAAAGCAGAGGCATTGATACTTCCTCACACTCATGGGCTAGCTGACTTTGTCACTTTATATCCTATCAAATACTGCAAACTTATTTTATTTACGATAATCAAGAAAATTCCATTCCAAAAGAAATCCACAAAAAGATGACTAATTCAGTTATTTTCATCTTTTGTATTTCAAGCCAGCTGAAATTATGATAGCAAACTATCTATGTGAAGAGAATAAAAATCAGTAATTATTTTAGGAATCTAAGAAAATGAAAAGCTATTTTTTTCAAGCTAAATGGTGTCATGGTTAGATATAAACTCATTTCAAAGATCTCTGTGGCTTATAAAAGTATATCGATGACTTCTGTAAACAACATTTTTATATCATTGTTAGACCTGGGAAGTTGCAATTTGGGTTTACATGTCAGTATTCGTCAGCAAAGCACAAAACTTCATCTGGAGAAATAGAGCATGAAATCACTTTCTCACCCTGCTTCTGTACATCATATCTAACAAAACTGAAACTTTAAAAAAATCCACACCACTACTAAAGTGGTGTAAAAATAAATTGTCAGATTATTTTCTCAACTCAAAATCAAATCCAAAAGTAAATACACTTCTTTTGGCATCAACAAATCTGAACACTTGGTTGAAATTGCTGCATTACTGTTACCTTTCATTTTCCTTGTTTACCCTCTGCCCCCCAAAAAAATAATAAAAAAAAGAGAACTACCATGAATATTCAAATATTATACAATTATAGTAAGTTAGTAATGAATAAATGATTTTTTCTAATGTCTCAGGACGCACAGCTATGTATTAGTGAGGACCACTGCTGAACATTAAAGGCTCAATTTACTAAAAATATTATTTGTATTCGAGGACAGAAGGTGAGGCAAAACTAGTAGACCTAGGAAGATAGTACTACTCCTCTTGTAGTAGGGCACAGCATGAACAAATGTTGAAAATGCACTGTATATAATGCAGAACAGTTTTATTTATGAAAAGAGCTATTCATAAAACTTTTGCTTTAAGGTATCAACTTACCTTTGACTTGAAGCAAAACAAATGTACCAACGTACCTTAAAGTACTAGTAGACTTAATTGTGTATTTATCTATTATTTCCATGTCTACAATTACAGGACATCAAAAAAAAATATATAACAAAAACAGAAGAAAAAATAAAAGGAGAGTCTTGAGCCAAAGTTTCTCTTCAGAAATGCAAAGATTATTTGAGGTTTTCTTTGTTGTTCCCCATAACACTGACACCATGCTGATTACCAAAGCAAGAAAACTCCACTATCATATCAGTCTAAACCAGGTCTTACCTTTCTTGCCCATATCTATTTATCTTACCTTTACATGGAAATACAGAACCAAAAGGACCTTCCTAAGCACTCCTCCTTCTTTCAGACTAGAAACTCAGAATCTTCAGTTTTAGAGGATATGAGGCTGCCAACCCAAAGGCATCCCTGATATTGGTCTGCAATTAAAAGTGAGAGGCACATGAGAAGGGGGAATGGGAGTTACCATCATAGCTGATATGGCAAGATGTATGCATACCAAGGGGAGTCCTATCATAGTCTGCTCCCGTCCGCAAACGTCGTAATTTATGGAAAAGTTCAATCCTGTCTTCCTGGGCTTCTTATTCAGGGCTTCAGATGAGCTCTGTGGCGTTTTATGAGGAAAACAGCAACAACAAAACCTTAACAGCAAAAGCACTTCAAGAAATCTAGTGCTCTTAAAGGAGATCTAAGTTTTATGTAGTATAGAAGCTGCTTAAAGATTGCACCAGTTTACTTTTTTTTTCAGTCAAAGAAAAGTCCAAACCTGAGGCTTTTATTAGCCTATTAGAAACAAGTACAATTGAAAATACAAATTTATATTATTATGTACATGATGAAAAATCAGCTAAAGCTTCTTCATTTGTAGCTGCCTACTCAGGCTTCTTGCACTGGTCCAGCTGTTTAAGAGTATGATTTATCAGTCAAATGACAGCTCTGTTCTTGTCTGCTGCTTTATGTTCAAGTTCCCCCTGTCCTGTCTTTATCCTTTAATCCTTTGCTTCTTCTCTGTGTTTACCTAGTTCTATCTTTCTTCTTGTTATTGGGAAAAAAAAAAAAAGGAGAAATTGGGTTTAAATGGCTATTTCATGTTTCCCTCAAATTGGAGGGAAATCATTGCCAAAAAAAGGATAGAAAATAGATATTGTGGTTAGCTGATAATTCTTGTTATCTGCCTCAAAAATGGAGCCATAACTATGATTGTGTATCACTTAGAAGAAGGGTAGAAAACTGTGGGGCTTAGTCTCCTGATGCTTTATTTATCCTTAGACAGACTGCTTTAGTCACCAACACTCTCAGGCTAGATCCATCTTGTATATTAAACCCATCTTTAAAACGTACACTCAGCGTTGTCAATAGAGCTAAACAGAACTAAATAGAACTAAATTCTTTGGGTTTCAAAAGTCAGGTCCTTCATATATTGCTGCAAATCCCTAAAAGAACTTGGTCATTGTATATGTTAAAGGAGATGAAAAGATAAAAATAGGAAGAGATAAGATAAAGATAAAATTTAATAAGATTAAATTTGGGCTCTTTGCACTGGATCATTAGGTGCAATTAGCTGCACCGCCTTTGTTACAAGGCAGCAGAAGTAAGAACTACACATGGAATAAACACTGGATATCATTGATAACCAATCTATATTCAGTTTACCACCACCTATAAATGCAAGCAATATGTTTCTTCTGAGCAAGCCTGGAAAGTGTCTCCCAGGATATCTTTAGGGAATGTGTACTTTTTGAGCTAATTAATCACTGGATGTCATCACAGCTCCACTCCACTGCATACGGAACAGCAGTTACCTGGCACTGTTCAAGCAAAACAGCTTAAGAGAAATAGAGCATCAGCGCAAGAGAGATTAACAAGAGCTAACTCTAAGTAAAAATAGACATTTCATCAGTGTGTTTCTGTACTATGAATGATTTTCCTTCAATATTTGCATGATTTTCATACATATCAACTGAGAACTCTTTCCCGTTCTTCCTTTTAGAAACAGACTGAGTGAATGCTCTTTTGGAGAAAATGGACTTGGTAGACATATAGTGCAGGAACAGAGTCTGTTTAAGCTCCTTGCCAATGTACATTGTCCCCAAGATCCCTGCTAATATTGTGCTTTATAGTGAAGAAAGTCAATATTTTTTTCCAAATATGGGTCTTTTTGTCGTATGTACAAACAGAAGTAGGAAGTAATATGAATTTTCACTGGTGACCCAAAGGTAGAATATGAACCAAGGTCTCCAGAGGGGAAAGGCTAACGCACTAACCTACTGCACCACCAAGTCCCCTTCACTTTCCAATTATCACAAAGCCTCTCCTACTGCTGTGACATTCTCTGCGCCACACAGGTCAAAAAGTGAGTTACTGTCAGAAGTGATTCATCTGTCAGCTGGCTCAGGAATGCTATTGAATAAAATGACTGGTGCTTTTCCTGAATATGGTTGCAATACCACAGATCTACTTTCAGGCTTTTTATATCTGAAATCATGACTTCTTTTTCATTCATACAGTATCATGTCATATCAGATTTAAAGGCATCTTGTAAGGGGAAAAACTCTCAGTGGTATCTCTTTCATAATAAAGTTCAAGTTTATAGTTGCTACAAAACAAAGATCTCTGCTCACATAGCTTTATTTCTAATATATAAGACAATGCAGGTTTGCTTTAAAATATCTATAATAAATTAAATAGATATAGGTGCTACTGGAATATATATTTCTGTTTTTTCTAGCATGCATTTTAATTATGGACAAAATAAGCTGCTTACGAATACAGTGAAGTAACAGGTACTTTAAATTCAATATGTCATGAGAGCTTTTTTTCCTCTAATTTTCCTGTAATGAACCTATACCTTAAAAAAGTAGTTACATTATCAAGTGACCCTATGCTTCACCTGAGCAGCTTATCTGCACAAAAGCCCCAACATTCACTCCCTGATTACAATCACATTCTCAGATTCAGCAGATTTACTCTAATGTTGAAAAGTCATTTTCCCAAATACTCTTTCTGCAATATGATCTTTCTCTTCCTTGAAGGATTTAATAATTTAGTACTGTAGATTAAACAACACTGAGTGGTTTCAACCTATGAACCTTTTTTGCTCACTTTTTAAGGTTCTTGGCTTCATTTTGCCTCAAATTGTCTCATAAGCTTACTAAAGATGCTAAATATTTATGAAGTCCTTATGAGTACAAAATTGGATATTTAACAGATTAATCAAAGTTTCCATTTTATATCAACACAGTTAGCTACAGTTATTTTGGTATTTAAAGTTTTTTCTTCCTCCCTATTTTCTAAACTTCTAGACATTTTCCAGCTACACCCTTCTCGCAAGTGGTGCAAGTCAAAATAAAAAAGGACGACACAATTTCAGAGCATGTTAATACAGTGACTCATTCTGACTGTTTTGCAACTGCGGTCTGCAATTCAGGACCCTCCACTAAGAATTCTGTGCTTCTAACTCCAAAAAATTCCACCCAAGGCTCTGCCAGCTTCATTGATCCTACTGCAGTTGTATCAGTGCTGTGTCATCATTTCCCTGTCAATCTTTTGCTTGCTTCATGCAGACATAATGCATATAAAACAAAACTATTAGAAAAGTATTCACTTATTTTTTTCCTAAATATTTCTCCAAAAACAGATACTGTTAACCAGGTACCAGACATATACACATACAGGTATTCAACTCTACCTTCAAGCTAATAGCTAAGGTAGAGTTACCAAGAGAAAACATCTAGAAGAATGCTAGTGGCTTTGTACTTTAATAAAAAGCATTGCACTATTTTGACACTTACTAGATTTAGAAGAAAATTTCAAAATAGAAAGTTGCAAATTAAACGAGCCTCTGTGCAAAAGAAACAAGATTATTCAAGCATTCAAGCCATACAGAGAATAAAGTAAGTGCTACACCTCTTATGCAAGATATAATTTATTGAGAGGAAGTTCTGAGCAAGGTCACAGAAACTAGTTGCCCTTTTAGTAATTGCTCTGGACCAAAATTATCCTTGCATTATTATACAATTTACCTACATTTACCTACACATTATATAGTACCTTCACCCATCTTTTACTTTTCTATAACGGCCTCCTATTATGTAATGCTGATATTTAAATTATGGTATCTTTATGTAAATTTTAATTGTATGCATTCTATATGTTGTTTACATATATTGATCAAAACTTCACTGCAAACACCAATTTAAAACAGAAAGAAAAGGAGTGAAGCAGTAAAAAATCATAGCAAAACTCTCAGATACTACTTCCTCAAAAAGAATTAAAAATTATGCCACTTTTTACTTAAAAATAAATAACTAATATTTTGTTGTGTGAAAAAATATGTTGTAATTAGCTAGTACTATGTAGTAAAATGATTTTTTGAAGAAGTTCCAAAAGCTACCTTTTTTTTAAATCAACAAAAATATGTAGATAATAAGTTGTTTTGATTGCCTAAAATATTTAGTCTTTCTCAGCTGCAAAAAGATCCTCTGCGATTCAAAACACCATGTTTTGAATCGCACAATTTCAGCTAACAACATGAAGTTTCTTAGGAAGAAGAAAAACATATTAAAATAGCAATTACCACCCTAATTGCAAATATCTGAAAGTTTTTGAATTTCAGATGGTCTGATTCTAGGCTTGATTTGCAACATCATTTTTGATTGCATTCCTCTGTGAACTCTGTGAATCTTGTTGACATTCTGGCTTTTTTTTTTTTGATCCTTTTTTTTTTATTTATTTATTGTCAGCATCACTAGGAGCTGTCATCTGAAAACTGGGGAAATAATAGGTCAAAAGAATCAGGAAGGGTGAAGGTAAAGATTAAGAATCTAAGCTGTTTTTGAAGCATTCACATGGACAACTCATCTCTTGAAATGCTTGCAGAACAGATTTCAGATAGTATGGTAGAATTTAAGTTGGAATAATTTACAGTAAAAATATTAATATATCCCCTAATAGATTCCTTACTGCTATTCTTTATTTCATTTCTCTTCAGCAGCTAAATCAAAAAAACAACCTCAGGCTTCCTCCCATCTCCTCCTAATCCAAATGAACATGTCCAAAATATAGTATATATCCATACATAACTCTTATGTCAGGGTTTCAAAAAGTCATGGAATCATAGAACGGTTGAGGTTGGAAGGGGCCTCTGGAGATCATCTAGTCCAAACCTCCTGCTCAAGAAGGATCAGCTACAGCATGTTGCCCAGGTTTGTGTCCAGATGGCTTTTGAATATCTCTGGAGAAGGAGACTCCACAATTCACAACCTCTCTGGGCAACCTATTCCAGTGCTCTGGCACCTTCACAGTAAAGCGGAGCCTCTTGTCCTACATTATTGGGCACCGATCTATTTACTTTATACCCCGACTGTACTAGGAATACCTCTAGCAACTGCAATTGGCAGGAGCAGGACTAGGAAAGGCTTTATACCATTTTGAAAAGGCTGCTGTTTCACTAACGGTATGCACTAGAGACATAGGTGATATACCCTTCTGACTTCAGGAATGTGCAGTTTTACTTCTCAGTGTGAGTGACTTGATGGAGTACACTATGATACATGACCACACGCAGAAAATTCTTTATCTGTGGGAGCCTCCTTAGGTTGCTGCTTGATATTGATACATACAGTTGGAAAAAGCCATCGAGAAAGTATAGCTGGAACATGAGTGACTAGCGGAATCAGCTTCCAGCCATGAATTCCACTCATAAGATAATGGCAGACTGTACAGATATGAATCAATTTTTACACATAACAAGTAAAAATTCATTATATAAGAAGAAGTATATAAATTTAGAAATACAAGTATATTTGTTTTTCATAATATGGATTACAAAATAATACACATATTCATATATATTTTAAACCTACATTCTTAAATAAATATTTTACAACTTTTTGTTAATCAATAATTTTAAAGAGACTGAGGAAAATCACAGAATGACTAAGGACATTCCAGAAATTAAGATAAAAAGGCTTTGAGTTGCCTTTGCAGTCTGATGAGTCATCTTTTATGGCTTGCAAGATTCTAAAAAATTTCCTTTGACTCTCCTTTTTAAATTCTACTTTTTAAAACACATTGTCTAGATGGCAGGGTTTAGAGGGTGGTGATCAGTGGTACGGAGTCTAGTTGGAGGCCTGTGGTTAGCGGTGTCCCCCAGGGGTCAGTCCTCGGCCCAGTCCTGTTCAATTTATTCATCAGTGACCTGGATGAAGGCACAGAGTGCTCCCTCAGCAAGTTTGCTGATGA
>VZSV01000006.1:8061492-8133643 GCA_013398735.1 Nothocercus julius | reverse complement strand
GGAATATCCCACCTGTTTTGAAAGTAAGACCATCTTGAGGCTGGATATGGTAATTATTATCTTTGGGGTTACGAAATGTATTGAGCATATGGTGATTTACATTTACTTAATTACATGTAGACTTAATTAATTGGACGGTTTACCTGTATGTTTACTAACATTTTCTGTCCTTTAAAAAGATGCGCTAAGTGTTAGTATTAAAGCACAATAGAAATCAATTTTTTGATAGGAAAAAACATATTACAAAATCTTACTACTACATGCCTCTTACTACTACATATATTTCTAAAAATTCAAAGGAGCAGCCTAAGAAAGCAAAACAGTTAAACCAGCTGGTGGTGGATCTTTATGGAAGGACTTTGAAGGATCAGGTGTTTTCTAAACTCTTTAAGTGTCTGAAAATAGGTATGTTAAAATTGGACTAACGTCCAATGCCCACAATATGGGCTGTTACTGAAGTGCACTGCCCCCTCACTAATTCATTGTGGCAGAAATTAAACATTATTCACCAGAGGTTGAAAAAAATATATATACCTAAGCTCAAAGCAGTTATAAAAAAAGAAAAACTTGTCTACATAAGGACCTTATATGTTAACTACTTAGTGAAATGGGAGTAACAAGAGTATGTTTAAGGGTTACTAAACTGGATGATACTCTATGTGCTCATGAATAGATCACCACACATCTATTTTTCACATGGTAGAAACAACAGTGAAGTCCTCTTTTTCCCAACATTTCCAGTGAAGCCCAAATAATATTTTCTTCTGCTTTAGTCATTCATAAAGCGCTTAAACTTTACCTGAAAGCATGGTGCAGTTGTACATGGTTTGCCATTTCTGCTCTCCTACATCTACCCCTTTTTCAATATTTTTCTCTTTTGTTTTGGTAATTTTAATGCACCTTTTGCTGTTAAATAGGTTAAAAAAGGGTCCAACTGGTAGTGCAAGGTATTTGATAGTAAAAAAACAGCGACATTAATAATACAATAAAGCTCTTGCTGTAAACTGCTAATTCCTGTTTCCCATGAAGAAACTGCACTTCATCAGCTTTAATACGTGAAAAACACATTCCATGAGTAAACATTCACCATGGACAACTATATACAATTAATTCCCCAACCAATTACAAAACTGGGCAATTTTCCAGCTCCCTCCAGCTCCCTTACCTGCAGACCAAGCTAGTCACACAGGCTTCTTGGAGCTCTTCACCAAGCAGACCTTAGTAACAATACTTCACATGTGCAATAAGGCAAAGAAAATCCTTTAATTTTAATAACATCCAATCTGGCTGTCAAATCAAATTATTGTCTCTATGACAAGTAATAAAGACAGCATGAACACACTGAGAATCAGGAGTAATAATTGATCTCTTGAATATTTTTTCCCATGCTATGAATCTTGTGCTTCAAAGCAGCATATCCCAGCTATACTACAGAAAGCTCAGGCACAGTCACTTCAAAGCCCAGTGATGGCAATACAGTTATACTATAAGAAAGACCAGTTGGTATCAGTTTTCTCAGTATTGCACACCAATATACTTTATTACTGTGATTAAACTGCATCTTTTACAATGCAAATATGCAGGTGAATTTGAATTAAGGTTAATAATGACATGGATGCAGTCTTAGTTTCAAGAGGGTGGACTTTATTTCAAATACCCCAAGCAAAAAATATCCATATTATCTTCTGACCACTGCCCAACCTTCACCCCTCAAAATTTCTTCTGGTTTCTTGACAGAAACAGTCAATCCATTTAAAAATCTTTTATATGTGATTTCATATATGTTTGCATAAGTATTTTTTATGTTCATTTCCAGAGAGGTAACTTCATGTCTAAGTCTCTGAAACAAAAGTTAGTAGAGAAGCCAATGCCATTTTTTCATGTTTTCTTTCAGAAGTTCTGTTTCCCTCCTTCAAATTGCTAAGCAGTTCATGATGTATATTTGTAATTTTCTTCTATAAATTACATCTGTTCCTAGACATGAAGGCTAAAGACACAGAAATTAATATTCTTTATTACTAAGAAGTCTCTCTCCATCATAGTAGGAAACAGATGCATTATTTGTCAAAAGCTAACACTAAAAATAGTTTAAATATGAGTCCTGTAGTGAGGGAAATGCTTACCAGCAGGAAATGATTCCTAGGTGAATCATTTCGTTGGTAGTATTTAGCACAGAATAGTGTAATTGTAGTCCCTCCATAGCCACTGTGGTCCAAAAATGAGTCTGTGGTCCATTTTTTTGTAAGATTATTTTTAGATAACATATGCTATTGTTTAAAAATAGTATAGAATAAAATGAATCCTAAAAATGCCAGAAAACCAGGGAAGCTTGTAAAGGAAACAGAATACAGTGCAAAAATCACTAGGTGAGGTACAATTCAAATGAGAAAAGATATTTTCTACTCAAATACCAAAATGGACATCACTCTCATCTCTGTTACCTCTCACACGCACAGAAGACCATTCATAAGTACAGCAATCAAGATTGCTTTTATGCTAAATAAAAAAATAATTTAAAGGGATAATTTACATCAGCTTAAGATATAAAGAGAAAATAAAAAAGGGAAGAGTTAGTTAGATTTACAAACTGAATGAAGCGTTTGAATTGGAACTTTGATGGAATACTGATATGTAAATTCAAGACATAAAAACCCATACGTCTCTCCCCATAAACACATAATGCTTTCACCACTAATATTCCCAAGGTGTCTAGCATTCTGCTTCTACACTTGTCCAGAAATGTACCAGATAAATCAAGACCAAGTTGCTCAATACCTAAACCTAACTGAGAATCTTAGATTAAGCAGTTTCCTGACACGTCATCACTAGAGCATATACGTTCTTGCCGTGCATTGCACAGGGAGCTTTAGCACCTGGCTCACTGAGCTCTAGATGCCACTCAGGGCGAATGCATATTAAACTTACACGACGCAACACTGAGATTTGCATAATCTAAATTCTTTCATTTCCTTGAAAATTGTTTAGAATGAACTCCTATGCATATATGTGTAAAACAGCCCTAAAAAATTAACAAAAGAGCAAACTAGGGAAATTTTCTTTAAAATAGCAAACTGTGAGTTATAGTGGTTTTGTTTCTCACACACATTGATGTTATTAATTTCTAAATGCATTTATTGATGGGCTATTTCAATATCCGCTATATTCATAGATGATAAAAAACATTCAGGTATAATGGGAATGGCATATCAGCAAGATATGAATTAACTACTGTAAAAAAAGACAAACCCTGTTGCTGACATGACGGCCAACACTTGCCAACTCAAAAGCCAATATTCACTGGCAAACATATGCAAAGAGGTTCGAATAGATGTCATAATGCAAATGTGGAATTAGTTTATCCTGCAAATACATAATGTCCTCTTCTGTAATAAAGGGAGACACGCTCAAAATATTGAAGTTGTGCTGAACAGAGAAAGAGATTTTAGGAAAAGACCTAATTGTTACTAGGTCCTTAGATTAGAGCCAAAGTACAATAGTGTTTTTTGTTTTAGAGCTAAAGTACAATAGCATTTTTAAGTTAGACCTAAAATACAAAGGTAAAATATGGTCTCCCCTGTCCCAAACCCTATCAATGAAAGCATTATATCCTTGATATAATAATTGTATCCTCAATTTGATATTGACAAAAAATGAAGTGTTAAGAAATAACATCTTCATATACTGACAATTATACAATTCACTGATGAAGGCAAGTATCAGAAATTTAACAACCAGGATTTCCATAAGTAGCTTCAGTCAGTTCATAATACACAAATCTTTAACTTGGCTACAAGTTTGCATCACTGCCATACAAAATAAATTCAGTTTTTTATGATGAAGAAAAATTCAACTTAAACACTAACAATGCTGTTAAACATGATATTTTGAAAGATCAGCTAATAATGTATATCAAACAAATTTCCATATGAAACATTTTTTGGTCAGAAGTAGGCAAGCAGTAATTTTAGTTTTCAAAACATAAACAAATAGAAAAAAATGTGGCTTCATTTATTCAATAACCCCCCCCAAAATAAGACACAGATATTCAATTATTTTAAAACATTTTAAATGGTTTTACCATTTTTTTCAGTACAAATTAACTAACAATTATTAATCACACATGTTTTTAAAGCTAAGCTTCCAAAAAAATTATTTGTTAAACATTGTCTTATTTCAACAATATAAAAATTTCATTTTTCAAACTGAATTAGAGCTCTAATAGTGACCCATACTAATGTTATTTCTGATTCCAAAGCATGAATTATTTCTGTTGAAAATCGTTTTGATGGAAAATTCCAAATCAAATCCTACCACCAGCCCTTTCACAGTTGACAACAAATTTTAACTGTTTAACTCAATGTTCTATTATGTCTTTCTTCAAAAACTTATTAACTTTCATATAAAGGGAAGAAAAATACTTAATCATAAACAACTACCTATAATATTTTTCAATTAAAAATAGCTTGAAGGGTTTTTTGCATTGCATTATTTCTACATTTTTTTCAAGTAAGAAAAAAATACACTTAAAAATCAGTATATTTACCACCTCTAGAAATTTTTTCCCTTAATTTGCACAAATGCTAGGGCATTTTAACGAAAGATTTTACTTGGATGCTTTAGCTAATTCATACCCAACTTTTCACTGGTGTTTCTCCTGTGCTCTGAAAGGTTGTTCTTTTGAAGAAAACAACTGAACCCCTGTGGAATTTTCTCATTATTAAATACCTTAAACTTTATATATCCTTATATAAGAAGTCAAACAACGGAGACTTTTAACCTTGATAACTAATTAATCTTTTGCAAGTGTCTACAAAGATGTCCAAGAAGTTGAAGCAGTGAAAATAAAGTTGGATCGTGATGCATATTAAAGAATTCTTTCTCATCTTGCTTTTTTAGGGTTCATTTATTTCCACGTTTACCCATTGCCAGCTCTTAGAGTCAGACCTGATGTGTGGCTTTGCCTCTGGCTCCCCATTGCACCCATCAGTAACCTTCCTCCACTTTTCCCTACGAGAATCTGCTCCCGACTCCCTGATGACGCCCGTGGCAGTCTCATTGCCTCCGTGAGGAAAGGTGTCCGGCTGTTCAGGCAGCACTCCCTGCTCAAGCAGCTGTTCCCGTCTCCTCAGGGAAATTGAAGGCCATCAGGTGGAGTATATTGATTCAGCTAATTCATTTTTAGGATGGTAAATGCTTTTAATGGAGAAAGAAAGTGTCATGATATGTATACTCAGCCTGATTGGGGAATGGCTTAAGGCCCCATTATCAAAAATAGACTGCTTTCAAGGCAAACTTTTCTTTAAATGGCATGACCCAAATTCACTGTTCAGAAAAAAAATGTGACTGTCAAGGTTTCCCCCATGTAAGAGCAACGATTTCATTACACTATCACCAATATTTCCTTTTTTTTTTTTTTTTTTTTTTTTTTGAAGAGGAGATACTTGCAGCTTTAAAATACAAAATAAACTAAGCACAGGAAGATCATGCACCAGCCCAATATCTTTCTTTTAACAAGAAAACTGATCCGCTTGAGAAAATATGTATATGAATTTCAGCAAGGTATTGCATGCAGACAGTGTCACATGCAAAAAGATCAGTAAAGCTGGGAAATATGGAGACTAGCAGTGAAACTGTGAGGAAGATGAACTGACTAAAGAAGAAATGGCAATAAGCAGTTTTGAAAAGTAAGCCATCGAGCTGAAAGGAAGTTGCCAACAAAAAGGTAAATTTTGCACCAAAAAAAAGTATGTATAAATTGTCAATGAAAAATTTAGAATGGAAATGTAAAGGAGTTTGTAACAGAGGGTCTAAGAACAGGTTTCTATTGAAAAAAAGCAAAATTTTTAAAATGGTGTTTACTAAATTTATAAAGTTGATAAAAAAAACTTAGTTACCCAGAAAATCCGTGTTGGTCCTGTATTTGAAAACCCCTTTTCCCTTACATTCTTTTATCATGTCCTGTACCTTAACCATGCATTATATCAGGGTATCATTATCATATTCCACACATAGCCCATTCTTTTGTTCAGGCGAATGCACTTTCTCTTTTTTAAGGCACATTTATCTCCCGAATTATCTGATTGGAATTATCCAAATTAACATTCTGAGGAGTAATAAAGTGAGATGAATGATAAGGTCTCACACTCACAGAGTTATAAGAGCCATTTTCAGTGAAACAGTAATCAATGCATTTGCTCCACTACTTTTTTCTTCGCTGATATGCCTTTTTTCCCTTTTCCGCCCTTCTTTCTCCTTGTCTTTCTCAATTCTTCATCATCTCCTTCTGCTTGTTTTTTTTTTTCTTAATACTCATTAACACTTGTTAACACTGTTTTCCTTAGCAAATACGAGGAATGCCAATAGCATTGATTCATTCTTTTGTATACGTTGCCAAATTTACAATTCAGTAATTTATCTTGCCCAAATCACGGATATAAATACTCCAGAGCTGGGACACACTAAAAAACTCTGGATTGTACCCAAGCTCTTCTCCTTCGCTCTAAACAACTTAGAAAGAAAAAAAAAAAAAGGACTAAAAATATAGCATAGAACAAAATTAGGAGGTAAATATTCTGGTACTGCTGTTCTTGCTATTTATATATTCTGGGTTTATCTGAAGTTCATCATACCTATTCCTGGACTTACTGTATGGGTAGGACATGTACAATCAATTCCTAAACCAGATTTCTTTCCTTTTCTGTGGGCAGCTATTCTGCAAGAAGCTGTTCTGCATGTGAACTAAAAATTTTTAAAAAAATAGACTTACCTTTTAGGTAGATCTGTGATAAGCTTCTCTCTGCTGGAAATCGCTCTCATACACATCATGCACAAGCCTTACAGGCTAAGAGACCAGTACCTAATAAAAAATTCAAAGTCACTGCACGTAATAGGTAATGAAGTGCCGGTTCTAGGCAGCAGCACAGGAACTTCAGGTGTTTGTTTAATATTCAGGAAGCATATTCCTAAATAGTCCATGCACAATTTAAAAAAATTCTTTCACATAATGCTGCACTTTTTTAGATCCTATAAAAGACACTTGTTCAATAATATCCACTAAGTAGCTGGGCCTGGGGAAAATGTATCATGTGCGCAACAGAATTAGAAAGACATTTAGTAGAAAATGACATATCTTTGAATCTGATATTCCAATAAAAGACTGTAAGAACCTAGGCAAAGTAAGTTAATGTTTGCATTACTTATATTTCATTTGGCAAAAAGAATCTGAATCATGAATTTAGATATATTTAAAGCCAAAATTACACACACAGAAACACATGAATAAGCTAACATGTCATGTCCATATACGTATAAAAAAAAGTAGCATAGTAAGTGAGCTTTTGATTAGTAAAATAACATACATGAACATAGCAAAACATATGACTTGCCTTTAATAACAAAAATGAATCTACATGTGTATTATTTTTACTCTTCATTCAATTTCTGAAGTCACTGAATTTTCACAAATTTTTGCCACCTGCCTTTTGCATACTGTCAACTTCTAAAGGAACTAAGTATGGAATATTAAAATACAGAATTAAAATTATATAATAGAAAACCTGTAATATTAAAGATGTTGAGAATTAACAGCTCTGAAGATCAATAAAATCTTTAAGCATGGCTCAAAATTTAAAAAGCCTTTAAAATGGTCGTTCTCTTTTATCAGAATAGACGTGCTGCATGCAAGCTGTCTTACAAAAACTGACAGTCCAGAGAGATTTTTAAATAAAATAGCATGCTAACTAAATTATTTTAAAATACTGACAGAATGTAAACAGAAATGTGGGCTGAATCTATCACTAAGTCCGTGAGAACAGTCTCTTCCTTTGTAAGAAAGCCTCTAACACCAGTAAGCCTCCTTGGAGGCAAAGGAAGGAAGCAATAGAATCTAGCCCAAAATATTTTCAGTTCTTTCTTCGTAATCTGTACTAAAATGTGCAGCATAAACAGACTCAAGAATAATTCTGTTCCCATGATGCAAATCTTGGAACTAGAAACTACCTGCTCCCCCCATAACATATTCAACCATCTTGCACTGCTACCTTGCCCTCTTCTACATGCACAAATTTAAATAAATACACAAACACACATGTGCACGTGTGTGTGTAAATATTGGAGGGGAGGAAAAAAAGGAACACAATAGCAAAGGAAGATAAAGAAGGACTTAAAATATTCAAGCAACAGAGTGATCATTCTTCAGCTCTTGGATTACTTTCCAATGTCCAGTATTCTCTTACTTCTTTTCAAGGCAGAGTGAAACAATTGCCAATTTTGCAGGAGAAGTAGGACCTCAGAAGATGGATAATTGCCATTCTGCTGCAAGATTGTGTAACTACAGACTCTGAGGACTGCACATTTCAGTTGTGCAATACATCCAGTGACTTGGTTTTTGAAAAATTATTGTGTTCCTCCATCACACCACAGCATCCTTCTGTGGTAGGAGAACCCTAAGGTACACACATGCAAGATTCATGCAGAAGGAATGCCATAAAGGGGAAAAAACAGAAGAAAAGGAAACATCTCCATCAATAAGCAAACATGGGCCTAGCACAAGAAAGACACCCTAACCAGTGCAGACTCAGGTAGAGTGCTATTGTAAGTCTATTTTTGCATGGCCCGTTTAAATTCTGCAAGCCTCCATAAATGCAGTTATCATTACCATTGTTGCCTTATCATTCTCAGTGATTGCTCTCTTTCAGTCAAGTACAAAGGCAGGCTGAATATAAATGTTTTGTCATAAAACTGCTATTCAAACAATAAAAAGGGTTATAATAGTACTAAAAAAATCACCCCCAGGGCTGCAGCACAGACTGGCAGTGTGCATATTCAGGCTGCGCAAAGCAGTTCCAGTCACATACTTCCACCCATAGGACCCTTCCACCGCATCTGTACTTAATATCAGCATGTTCCCCAAAGTGATCCAGATATTATCAGGTTGTCAAGATAGACGGAACATTTTAGAATTGATTCAATAAGACAAATACTGTTCAATATTGCTGTGTATTTGTATTGAATTCAGCAGACACCAACAAACTTAGCTTAAGCATGTGTCTTTTAATTTTATTTTTTTAAAGAAAACTGCTTCAATTATATTTTCTTCCTTTATCTGAAAAGGTTTGTGCTGGTCCCAGTTCTAGCCACGTAGTGCCACCCAGGGGCCAACTGCAACGTGGTTCAATACTGCCATCTTGCCAAACAGCCTCAGAAAAGCATTATGCAGCACTTCCCAGGCAGCCGGCTCCACACGCTCGAGTATTCCTGGTGCAGTGTCTTAGAGGCTTCGCTATCCTTTTTTGTAGCGTAGACACCACAGGTAGGGTCAGGTCAGGCAGGGAAAGGTGAAAGAATATGTAACAAGCCCGGGACCACCAAACCAAACCAAACTAATTTTACTCCAACAGAGTGACAGGATGGCTGATCAAAAAAATAAAAGCAAAAATAAAATTAAAAAAAAAAGGAAAAAAGAAAAAAGAATTTAAAACAAAAAGGTTTATCAGGACTGAAAGCCCACTGCCCTAGGTAAATGTGCTTCCTTGCTTCCTTGCAACAATAAAGGCAAATAAAGTACTAAAAAAGGATAAAGCAGGAGATTACAGACCTAGCTGTGGTTTGATAAATGGCACTCTACTCCACTCTGCTTATTGTGTACTTCATACCTCGCTCTTGAATATGGAAGAGAATTTTATTAAAGATTTAGCCACGGTGGTGGTGGTGACTGGCTCACAGTAATTTTCCTACAAAGTAGTTTAATCTATCACAGGGCAGACAGTGCACCTTCTTACCATGTATCATATCTGTCTATTGAGTAAGTGCTATCCAAATCCAATTTCTTTTCATTTTTGGAACCTGTGATGCATATTCAAGATACATTTTCTTTTTGTCTGTGGCCTAAATTAGGTGCTGTATAAAGAAAAAAAAAAAAAGTAATAAAAAAGACTGGACTCTGGAGGCTACATTTCTCAGTAGACATTTTCCTTTTCTTTTTTTTAAAAAAAATATTCAGTACAGTACTAATGATGCAAAGCAATGGGCATGCATGGTTGTCATGCTGCTCACAAGACTGTATGTGCACAGCTGTAACTCTGAAGCCTTGCTCCAGTACTTACAGGTGACTTACAAAACCACTGCAGTAAAGTCCCGTACTTCAACTTGTTGAAGATTTCAATGCTTGATGTGTGTATTCAATTAAAATAACAAACAAAATCATTGTTTTATTTTACTGAATGACCTAAGTCTGAAAAGACAGCTAATATTAGTGACCTAAAATAGAGTCAAAGGATTAAGAAATTACAAAATGGATCTTTTTGCTCAAACATGCCTAAAATACAGTTTCTAATAATTTGTTTATTTTAAATGTAAATGAACCAATACAATTCAACACTTTAAATAAACTAACATTTAATTCCTGCTAATTTTGCATTTCTGTACAGTATTTCATCCCAACTCAGGGGTTTAGGTTTAGGTATTGCAGGATTTTTCCATGTTCTAACTGCATGTCTGCTGAGAAGAAAGAGCATGTTTGCCAAACTGAAGAGCAATTTCAAAAGGTCCAGAATTGATTGTTATATCTGAAGGGCCTTTTTTGGAAACTACTATACAGAATATAGCAGTCTGCCCGCCTCTCAGCATTAGGTACATGAAAGCTTTGACTATATGACTATATGCCCAGCTCCACAAGATTTCTAGAGGCAATTAAAGGTGCAGGGTTTGGTCCTTCATAGTTTCTGTCCTGTGTGTATTGGATGCTGTTTCTCCTCTAAAGCACAACTTCAGATCAGTATATGCATTTTAAGGTGATAATCTGAATGTTTAATCTATTAACATATTTCAACTATATTTGCTGTATTATGTATGATTATTGGATGCCTGATTTAAATATGGCAAGAGAAAATGAACTTGAGATATGTGAGCACTTACTTAACTTTAGAGTATGCCAAAAGTGCAATTCTGGAAATGTGAGAGGCTTGTCATGGAAAAACTACACAGTATCAGCAAATCGATTCCAGTGTTGGTCCCACAGAAGCATCTTTGTCAGGTTATATCAGCAAGGAAGTTTTTTGACATATGCAACAGGCTGAAACAGTTATGTCTGTCTCGATTTTTCATTTCATATACATTATTTTTTTTTCTCTTGGTCTTTCTATTTCTAATCTCTGTCTCTGTATCACCATATTTTTTTTCTCCACAGTTCAAGCATTACCACTCCAGTGCCTTTAGATGTAGTTCCGTTCAGGTCTGTGTCCTCAAAACAGCAAGGGCTACAAAAATGATGTCCTGCCTACTCAGTGATGATGATTTTAATTAATTTCTTCAGAACATATGCATGACTAACTAACAATTTCAGTGCATATTTCACCTGAGACTAGACTACTGAAAAAGCAAGTAAGATTAACATATCCTTACTTTGCTGAGAGTTTACGGATGCCCTAGATGTCCTCAGTGTCTTTCATCAGTTCTCTCCCTCTACAAGGACACTCACAGATGAAATGAAAGATCATCTAATTTTTCATTTTACTGTGGAATTTCTTCCCTCACTCCAAATCATATTTTTCTTGTTTATTGAACAATATATATTGTCACCATACATTTTGCTTTGAAAAGCCTACAGTTTAACCTTTTCCAATTCTACTCTTCCAATTCTTTCTACAGTGCTAAAACCCTCAAACCTCACGATTTTTTTGTTCTCAAGTGCATTACTGTATGTGCCGTTTCTTCCAAGCTGACAGTTTAGTCATCTTTGACTGCAATGACCACTACTGCTCCTTTGAAGGGTCGTATTCTCTGAGGTAGTAGCACTCGACTAATAATGTCCTGTGTGATGTGCCAATGTTTCCAAAACCATGTAGTTCAATTCTTGCATTTTTTTTTTCTCAAATAGTAGGCTTTTTCTGGACTTTTTATGTTTATTACAGTTATATTTATGGTGCTTCTTTTAGTCTCCTATTACTTAATTTTGCCTAATGTCTTTTTTTCAGAACTGCAGATTTTCTATCATATCCAGAGTATCAGGACACTGTCTACTTTCACTGGGATTTTTTCTTATCTTAGCAAAGTAAAATACTTTCATCAGTCATCAGCATCTTTCCAAAGTTCTCTGTCTCAGGTCCCAGACCCACTTGGGTTTCATATGAAGGACTAAATTACCTCTCAAGCTGTAACCCTTAAATCCGCGTTTAAGTAACCCTGACACACTTTTAGATCTTCATCATTGTTTTTATGCTGTGAAAAGCGTTTGCTTTTTATTTATATAGAATGCAGTACACGCTTCAGATTTCTGTAGCACAGTTAGGTGTATCTGATCCAATTGAAAACTACTGAAAACATCAAGTGAGTCTCATTCTACTGTTGAAAGAAGTGACACTCACCTATTCACTAAAGGGCTGTTTAAACCTTATTCTGATCTACACATCTTCAGAGAATCTGATCTCGGTGGAGATTTAACAACTCTTTTTTTCCCCATCATGGGCATTTTTTTAGTTACTTATAGTCTTGTATCTCATTTTGTCTGTGTTACTACATTTTCTTGAGGAATCTTTCTGAGCTACAGTTTAACAGAGGTCTGTGATAGATACTAATAAGTATATTTGAGTTCTGATTGATCTCCACTAAACAATAGGAGATGGCACACTGCACCAACCGAATACAATCAGCCATAGGTTTTCACCACTCCATTTTCCCACAGATGGGACCAAAAGCTTACAGATGAAAGCAAAGCCATGATAACCAAGGCAATCACAGAATCCCAGAATGGTTGAGGTTGGAAGGGACCTCTGCTCGAGCTGAGGCACCTGGAGCATGTAAAGACAACGCTTTAGGCAGTCAGTGTCAATAAGGATATTGCAGAGACAGTTGGCAACAACGTCAGCAAAGGTAAGCAGACCTCAAAAAAAAGCCCTAAGTGAAATATCGTAGCACCAATGCAGAAGGCTGCTCAGCTGTGTTAGAAGGAGAAACCTGACTGCAATATAATGCTTACGCTAGGAGAAGCACAGTGCATATTTGAACAAAGAGAGGTTTTGAACATGCATGGCAAAAATATTTAAGTACCAAATAAATGAAAGTCTTCACTTGCAAATTACACAGCCTGGCATGTGTCATTAAAAATATGAAAGGGGAAACAGGAGAAAATCATGCCAGGATCATCTCAGATGAGTCCAAAAATTTTGAAAATCTGTCATTTGGGATCTGAGAAAGATGTCACCTTATATGAAAGTGATATATCACTTGATATCTCCAGAAATAGTTTGCTGCAGGAACAGAATTGCAGTTTTAAGTCTGAAACACTGATAGAGAGCACTGAGGAAAAAAATACATATTTGTACAATTGGTCCTCACATTCACAATGCCATATTCATAAAGACTTGAGATGATATCTGATCAAAAAGAAAAAAAAAATTCTGATATAAACAGAAAAATTAAAGATCAATAATATAGTGAAGAAAAGTCTTACAGTGACTTGGGACTTAGCTTGTGAACTGAACGGCCAGAAAAATTGATTTGGCTATGCTGGTAGTAAGAGGAACCTTTATATTTAGTCAGAAACACAAGATAAAACATGGACCAGCTCTGTTATCAAATACATTCTTTAATGAATTATAGAATTAATATCTTTCTTTAGACAAATTAAAACTTTCACGTAGATTTTCATACTTTCACACGAAGGCTTTCATTAAAATTTTCATACAGAGATTGGTCTTCTTCTGCAGGCATCTAGGTTACTTTATTTACAATGGCAACTGAGCAGTCAAGCACATATTGTACACACGCACCTGACTGTTCAAACCTGCAGTAGTTTAATGAAAAACCCTTGTTGTAACCAGACTTGTGGACTAATTCTTAAGGCTAGGTCACTGTATGATAAAAGCACTGTCCTGGAATATTACTTAAGAATAATTGCAATATTTTATCAGGCAGCTAAAACTTCTAAGACTCTGTTTCCTCATCCTCTGGGATAACAGAAAGCATAAAAAACACCTACTACTCATCTAATTTAACAATTAAAGATTTTGAAACTTATGTTCCCCTTTGGAGTATTTAGAACCTCTTTTTGTTCTCCATATTAAATTACAACATGAGCTTTGGTTGTAACTCTCAGTTACAACAAAACACACTCGTGTTATCTAGTTTTCAATAGTCTTTAAGAAGAAATTACAATACTTCTCACTTTATAAGTAAATTAGCATAACAAATTAGCATAAGAAACTACATGGCAGCAAGAGTTTAAAAGAGGGTAAGACTTAAGAAGCAGGAATCTCAACAACACTGCAGTGATCAAAGATATATATAATTTTTATTTCAACTATATCTAAAAGCAACTATTAGGATATTAAAGGTCTACTAAATAGTGATTAAAATTGCAGACTTAACAGAATCAGAATGTGCTGAAATACAGAAATAGAGATATCATTTCAAAATAAGCCTAACAGTCATACCACATATCAATAATATGATCATGCAAAACATGTATTACAACCTCAAGTAAGATTAAACTCATTTGACTATTTCATAGAGCATTTACAGGTAATAGACGAAACTCTTTAATTCTCATAAATCTAAGAATAGATTTTTCTACCTGACTCTACCTGAGAAAGCAGCCCAGGAGTTTTTCTTTTCAAAGTAAATAATTATCTTTCTTAATCAGCTTGATTAATACAAAATTCTTGAAAATGTTTATTACAATTTACATCTGTACTAATCTCTGTACATAAAGCAAATGTCTTAAAATGATCGAAGATATTTTGGTTGAAGGATCAAAAAATATGCCAAATATGGCCTGATCCTCCCCGCCTAACACTGTCCTTTCCCGTCTCAACTACTTATATTCAAGACCTACATCTTATCAAATCTGTAGCAAGCATGCACTTTTTCAGCACCCCTGCAGGGCTCTCTTGCCAGCCTGGACCAGAAACCCACAGCAAGCCAAGCACCATGCTATCAGAGTGCGACAGCCAAGCAGAAGATGCTGCCTTTAGGTGACTTGCACACTGCACTCCACCATGAACACCTTAAACTTCCAGTAAGGCTTGAAAAGTGCAGCAAGCAAGGCTCAAAGTAATTAAAATAATAAAAAACTTTCACATAGCATCAGCCATTACATTTAGCTGACAGTCAGTACATAAAATACACATATTTGATCCTTATCACTGTTATGACACAGAAGCTGGATTCTTCACCATTTTATTAAGTGAAAGCTAAGAAGGATTTTTAAAAAAACAAATGTGCTGACATTGCCTAGACTCTTCATATATATTTTAATTTTTTTTAGATGTATTCTTCCCCTATGAAGGAAATCTCACTCAGTCACATAGCTAGCTGGTTCAACCACAATGGTTGTATGTTCCGTAAACAAACACATATGAGGAAATTCATTCTTGCTGAAAAAACTAGCAAAAATGAGGGGGAATTCACAGATGATTCCTCTCTCCTCCATGAGCTCATTAGAAAAGTGAATAAGGAAATTACCTTTTCTGCTTAGGTATTCAATTACAGCTACATCTAGAAACAACATAGTTTACTATATCTTTCACACCACTAATATTTTTATAGAGACTTATATAGAAATGGCTTGAAGCCTGTATTCCAGGTACAACCATCCCAAGCCCTGAGAAAAGCCAGACACAGGCTCTGCAACACAGAACATCTTTACATCTTGGTGTAGTGTTATAATTTTTCCCTTTTTTTTTTTTTTTGGTGTCATCTATCTAGGATTTTTTCATATAACCCATAGCTAACAAGCTATTTTCCAGGTTAAATTGCAGAAGATATAATAATATTCAGAAAGCAAGAAAAAAAATGATTACTGAATTACATTATTGTTCAATATAAATATTTGCCCAGAAGTGTTTCTCTAATCAATATTTGAAGTGAGTCAAGAAAGTTTAATAGCTAAATCTTGCTCTCATTACATGTCATCATCCTTTATCTGATCTCTTCTGAAGCTATAGACCCCTCAGAGGCTGGGAGAAAGCAAACAATTAATTTCACAAAATTTTCATGAGAAAAAATTTCTCACTCCAAAATGATAAGAAAACTGGATTAATATTTTCATGAGGTCAGGATGGCACTTACAAATGCCATAATTTCTTTAATAATAAAACATACTTTGATCCTATTATACATTTCAGAAAGAGTTATATTCTGTCAAAACACCAAACAAAATGAAAATAAAAATGGTTCACAAACAAAAATGACTGGAAATCATGAGCAACATATGCATATCTATTTAGGATAAAGATGGCAATTTGAATACGTAAGCATGTGTGCATTTGTGTTCGTGCACCCACTGTATTTGCGCCTGCAGCTGACTCCTGATCTGGTGACACCCAGCATTCCTGCTAACGGGTCGCTGTGACGGCCCATGCTGAAATCAGCTGGCCAACTCAGATCTGTATTTGTACTATAATCTGAAGCATACCAATGCATAAAAGGTGTTTTTGTTTTCTTTCAGCTATAAAGACATCTTCTGTTTTGTAAGAAGCATTAACAAACCCTCCCATATGAACACAACGGAACCTTTTGAAGCATGAGTCACTGATGAGAATAAGCACTGAAGAACTAGATGACAGACACATAAAGTATTAAATCATTTATTATTTATAACACAGTAGGCTCTTACAGCGCCAGCTCTGAACCAAGATCCCAAAGTACTAGGCCCTGCCTTAGGCATAGACCCAAACAAAGCTCTTTGCCCCATACTGCTTATTACGAAAGCATAAGACCAACAGACACCCTAATTACAGAGGGAAAGATAGGAAAGCTACAGAAGCATTAGCAATCAATGCAATAGTCAGTAATCTCTTAATACCACTACATATTTAATACTCAGTCTTAACTACAAGTTGTATTATGAATGTGCAATTTTGGAGGTGAAAGTTGCCTAAGGAAACTGGATGTCAAATTTCCATAGGAATTCTAACTCCAAATCAAGTGATCTAAGTAACTTTCAATAGACTGAATTTCTAGATAAAAGACAAATATTTTTACACAGATTGTGATTGATTTTACACACTAGTAGATGACTTGATTAGATTAGATTAGAAACTCAATGCAAAAAAAAAAAAAAAAAAAAAAAATCTGTGTTATATCCCCAGAGATAAAAAGTTTAAAAATGTCTTTTCAAAATGTTTTAATGCTTTAAAATTCTAGTTAATGTGGCATTTTCCATGTTAAGCTTGATTACTGTGGTGAATTATCAAAGATGACACGGATTTCTCAGATCAGTAAAAATCAAATGAACACTCAGAATCTCAAGGGCATTTTGTTGTGAAACTGAGAAAAAAACACATTGGTGTAACAGGTACAGTTGCTCCACCGCTTTATCTGCTATCACATTTGTGCCTTGGATAATTACCACAGTAGCAATAAGATAGCACAAAAATGAGACAGTTTGGAGCTAGGAAAAAAATTATAACAAAAGTGATCTAAACCAAAAGTAAATACAACAACAACAAAAAAAACCCACTACAGATCATCAACACAGAGAATTTTATTCATGTGCTCTGCTCTTAACATTGATAAATTATGGAAGCGTGGTTTAGGAAAGAAAATCTTTCAAGAATCTTGAAGCAAATTATTCCACGGGAGGGAGATGATATAACAATAAGGCCACTAGACTGGAAACCTGGAAAGACTGCTACTGAGTACTACTTGTTTTCACTGTATGTTAAAAGACGTGTCACCTTGTGTCACCTTAGTGAATGCAACAGTTTTTACGAACAACTCAGTATAATGATGTACAAATTCATACCTACTAATAACACCTTTTTGGATTCACCCATAAAATGGGCTGTGAAAATCTGGATCCAGTAAAATGCTTGGCTCCTTTATGGCCATGTTTAGCTTCCCTTTGCCTAAATCCTTTTTTGGCAATAGAAATAATACTTGCTTTCTCATATAGTTCTTCTGCATCCTGAACCTTCTGCCACTGAAGGCTGGGAGAACCAAAGGACCATGAGAAGGAGCATCACCAAAGACTCAGGTATAAAAGTACAGTTCAACAGGCACTAAATTCTTGCTAAAGTGGGTCCCTGTTCTATTTTGTATTTAAAACTACTCAGACTGCAGATAAAGATGAGAAAAGTCAATACTGAAATAAAACCGTCATGAAACAAGCATTCTGAATCTCTTCAAGCTCAAACCTCTTATCATTATTTAAATCTGCACATCACAAATATTAGTCATGTTTATGCAGTTATCCCGGTTGATTTCTGATAATGTAATTTGTCAGACCACAAATGTCACACATCAACATAAGTTCAGCCGTCTGAAATTGGGATGCAATTATATTTTTGTAATGTACTAACAAATTTTCCCTCTACATTTTTTTGAAGCACAGTGTATTTACTACATCCCACCACCTACTCCTTAACAAGATCCGGAAGGGATCAAATGCTATATAAGAATATAAAAATGCACTAACAAGCTAATGCCAAGAAAAAAGGGAAAAGGAGGGGGGGTGAGAAGTAAACTTGCATTTTTAGCAATCCTAGCTGTTAAATTTGGCTAAACTTCCAGATTCTACCTCGCACAGAGTAACTGCCGGTCATGAGAGAGACATGTGGGACAAGCCACAAAGAATCTACAAGTAGCAGAGGGGCCAAAAGGTGTCCCCTTGGCCTCAAATTATTAATTAGCAACTAGCGAAGCTGCAGCACAGAATCCCCGCTCCAGCCTTCCTCCTCCTGAGGTTGCTGCTAGTCGGCCTCATTATCATCTGGACGGAAAACAACACTCTTTCCTGGGAGTTCGCTGCAACAGCCTTATTGATTAAGTTCCCACAGTGTTAAATCATTCTGCAGCTTTCACTCCATTCGGCCCACCTTCCCACCGCTGAATAATAAAAGCTTCCATGGATTTATGGGGGTGCTGCAGTAGATGAGGAGGATTTGACAACCACCAAAGCATAATACAGTTTCTATTTATGCAATGCCCTTAGCTTCAGAACATTTCACACGCCAAGACAACATCTTAAAAAAGCCAAATTAAACTAATCTGACTTTGCTCTTGCATGTATATGCTTCTGTTACCTTTAGGAAACTCTGCCAAACACATCCAATTGTGTCCTTTCCTGGCTGTACTGAATTTGAAATAGTGGGAAAAAAAAAAAAAGTAAGGCAATGACAGGTTGCCTTTCATCATCCTTTAAGCTGGAGTTCTCCAAAAACTTCTGAATAAATAACTTCTTATTTTTTTCATATCTCAGATGTTACACAAAAATAAGAAATTAAAGAAAGTATTAAAAAATAATTTGTAGGTAAAAATTGGAAAAAATAAATTTTCTCCCACTGTGAAAGAACTTAAGAGATTCAGAATCATGAATCCTTATGTTGACAAAGCAACAATAAAGAGCTTGGTGCAAGCTTAGGGTGATTACAGTCTTGGCCATTTCTTTGCAGAATGGCTATCACAGCTTGAACAGAAGACTATGAAATCCTTCTGACACACTGATGGAAAAGCAAAACTTATGTTCATCTCTGGAGGAAAGGCCCTGCACTACAGAATTAAAAGAGACTGCAAAGAAGGTAAAACAAACCAAGCTAGTATCCCTCCAGCTCAGTGCAGACTGCAGCTGTTACACCAAGAACATTGTCAGATAGTGGCTGAATCGAAACAAGACCAAATTTTGCTCATACACGACGGAGACATTAAGAGGGGCTGAAAAGTTTCCTCGGAGGACCCAAGCAATGAAAAATACATCAGATCCAAGTGGATCCTGAGTTGCCCTAAGAGGAAGTAGGCTGGCAAAGAAGTCATAGGAAAGGTGCTCTGAAAATGTAAAATTAATTATTATTATTAAGAAAAAAGTCAAGTATTTCTCAAAGTATTTCTCTTTCATTTGTCCAAAAAAGAATCCCCATAGTGTCTGTTACTTAATACCTAATGTATTGATGGAAGTAATGGTGATGGAAGGACAGTACTGCAGGAAAGAACTAAACTGAAATAAATTGTTAAAAAAATGGAAATCTGAGATTACCAATATCTTCCAAATACAAAAAGTCTGTGGTAGGAACATATTTGTAAGACCCCATCTCTTTCCTAGTACAAATAAATAACCTTGCTACCTAGCTACATTAACAGTTTTTACTTGGATGATTTAAATTTTATTCCATTTCCTTCTACCCATCATTTCTTGTGTTGTGCTCACTTAATTAGTTCCTGTATTTTATCTAAGAGATATGGGTTTACATTTTGTATGCTTCTTGGTGCAGTTTGTGAGGTGCATATTTTGCTACCCTTACTTACATATAAAGTACTAACTCTTTCCTTGAAGTTTTCATTGATTTTTACATGAATGCCCACAAAATAAATTATTAAGTAGAATTAGTGAGAGCTATTATTTCAGTCTATGCATTTATGCTGAAAAGAAAAAAAGATATGAGGCTGCATTTCTTAGTACTAAACATATATATATGGATTCCTTTAGCACTCACAAAAATGAGTTGATATGTATCCATTGGAAATAATTTGAATATTTTGAAAGTCATTTCTTCTTTGTTACCAAAGCATATCCACACTCATCAGTGATTTGCAAGTTCTTCTCTATTTACTGCATGAAAAAAATGAGACTAGGAAGACAGTTCTTGATGATACATTTTTTAAAGTGATGAAAGTTTTTCTCAATGAGTATGTCTTTTTCCACTTCAGGAAGTGCTCTAAAAGAGGCAGAATTTCTGGATCAGAAACTATGCATAATTATCCCAGGAATTATAAACAAGTTTAGCAGAAAGTTCTACAGCCCTGGCTTCTGCTGAACATAATTACAAATTTCAGTAAAGGACAAAATTTATCAGGGGATCATCTAATAGTGAGAATGTGAAAAAATGTCATAATAAAAAATGAAAAAAAAAAAAGTTTCTATGATTCTCTTCTAGAAATAAACACGAAACACAAAGGTTCTTACTTCTCTATGCTATTGAACATAATTTTGGTATATTTGACCGTGACATCTTCTTAAATAACTATCTCCTGTCTGTCAAACAAAAACAACAATAAATGTAAAAATATATTTTCAGACAACAAGCATGGGCTGACATTCATCCCATGTCATTTTATCCATCTAAAAACTCAATGTTCAGTCTAAGTCAAGTTGCCAACGCCCACCCAGGAGCAAATGGAAAGGAAGTTAGTTTATGAAGAGCCATTCTCAAGTTTGCATATGGCCTATGGAATATGACTGTCATCTGTTACAAGTGACTCACCTTCTTCCTCTCTCTTTCTCTTCCACTGGAAGAGTCCAAAGATTTGTTTATCTCAACAAGGTGTTTGCTTTGTTTAAATGTATGTTTCAATGTGGTTTTCCTCTGGAATCAGTGAGACAGACTGAAATGCCTCTATCTTCCTTTTCACTAAGCAAGTAACACCTTGTCCACATGGTTTAGATAAATGCTTCATTCGGTGTCACTAACATGTGGTAAATCTGATTTACGGAGTAGTTTCTGTTAAATTATCAATAAGTGGTTCTGGTTTTAGCAGATGTAACAAT
Organism: Nothocercus julius; assembly: GCA_013398735.1. Classification (NCBI taxonomy): domain Eukaryota; kingdom Metazoa; phylum Chordata; class Aves; order Tinamiformes; family Tinamidae; genus Nothocercus; species Nothocercus julius. The sequence goes on along the minus strand of VZSV01000006.1, from coordinate 8,112,165 downwards.
GAATAGTTGTTGGCCAATTGCCAACATGGATCTTGATAATGATACACATTTTTTGGAACCTAAGTTATCAGATCACAGAGAGATCACTTAGGATGATAAATGGTGAGAAGAACAGGCAACTGTTGCAGAAGACCACTTAGCTGAATGGTCACAGCCCAGGAAAACACTCTCATACAGTCAAATGCAAAGAAATAGGTATGTGGAGAAAAAAAAAATCTTTGAAAAGCAGTATTACAGGAAATTACAAAATAACCATCTCAATATAATTTCTTCATACAACAGTGGTTAAAGAAATTCTCATATATTACAAAACAGAAGCAGGGAATAGTGTTTCCTTATACAAATTTTGATGAGAACACTATTATAATACTGGATCCATTTCCTTTATTCACACTGCAGAGAGCATGTGAAGAGAAAACTCTGAAGACGGATAGGTAGGTGATCCAAAGCTAAAGAAAAAAGCCTAAAATATAGGACTTCAGGTGCTCAGGCTCGTTTATCAAAGCAAAAGTCAAGAGTGTAGGTGTTTACAAATGGAAAAGCTACATGACAGAGGCAGCTTAAAATATACTTCATAACAACTTTAAAGAGCTCTTCTTGATTTTTTTCAAGCGTGACCAGGTAGGCCAGAGATGAGAAGTTAACGAAAAGGAAAACTACTGGTGCTGTGATTCTTGTGCCCTAATGTGGGAATCAGAAAAACCAGACTATGTTTGGGCTCTGTTTACAATCAACAGAGAGAACCAAGTAACTTCAGAGGGCAATTTATCTCATCCTAAAATAGGTGCCTGAAATACATAAAATGTACCAGGATATATCTATTTCTCTCCTCTGACTAAAATAGGGGTAAACATGACTGGGTTACACTTATGTAAGTGTATACATTTACTTATATTTATATACTTATATTTATGTATACATTATATTACATTTATACATTATACATTATACATACTTATATTACATTTTTATTTATATGTTAGGGGAGAGGTATCCCAGCCTCCTACTTTTAGAGCCAGACTGTCTTTCAGGAGCTGTATCATTATCATCAGAAAAGTGATAACCTGTATTTTGATTTTTTTCTTGGAGAACAATCTTAGCCCCTTGTGTGAGAGCAAGAGTGTATGGAGAAAAGAAGAGGGAATTGTTCAGTAGATTAGGCCAGTAATGTAAAACCCACTTTCAATTTGAAATTATAGACGTAACTTTCATTTGCGACTGCTATGACTACTGAGATTAGCATTTACCATACCCCTCTCTACAGCTGGTACCAATGAAAATATTTATGCACACAGTGAGAGGAGAAAAGAATCTGCCAAAACCTGTGGGTGCCACTAAACACATTTCTTTCAAGTCTGTGTTTTTGTACAGTGCACAGCACAATGCTGCCCTGATCACAGTTGGAGCTACTAGGCACTACCATAGCCCAACCAATAAAGTAAAAATAATAATTTCCATGTTGCAGTAATTAAATCTTGAGAAAACTAGGCACTATAAATACAGGAGAATATGGGTTATACTGTGTCGATGTGTGATAGGTTGGTTTTCTAAGGAAGACCACTCTAACAGATGTGGCTGTAAATTCTAGTTTTAACTTTAAGATCTCTTTAGACTTTCAATAAATAGATACAGTGCATATAAAAATAAAATCAAGTAAATTAAGAACAGGTAGAGCCCTCTTAGGCTAGGCCTATGGATAGTAAACTAGTTTAGACTTTAAAATATTATGAAGGTAGCAATCATTCTTAGATACCTTAATCACTCAGAGATGGTAGAGAGGTACCAGAGCCAGACAACTAAAAACCAGATGGATTGTGAAGTCTGTGCCAGGTCTTCGTAATATAAATTGCAGAACGAACTGTTCTTTCTTACCAACATTTGGCAGAGAATACTTGTCTTTTTTTTTAATTGCTTTTGCAACAGACGCTATAAACGTTTGCGTGACGGTGATGGAATGCTGACCTCCCTGAAGAAAGACCAGTTCTACCTTAGTTAATGAATAATAGTTGCCATTTTCTGTAATTGCCCCCCCCCTTTACTGTCACAAATGGTCTTATGATAATAATCATAGTATATAATCTGACACAAGCGCTCTTAAAGAAATTTCTAGTAAAGGACTGCAGCCTCTGTGGGAGGTAACTGTCGGAATTATCTTAAACCACTACCTGTCTTCCATTACAATAGAAAAGGCCTTTAATCGAAATAATCCTTTTTCAAACGAGCAACTTTTTCCCTCTGCAATTCACTCATCTTAAAAAGAGCACTATAGCTTTTGTGCATAACTTAATTCATTCTTCAAGACAAGTACAAAATTTGTCACTGACATTTAGTGCCAGCCGTAGGCAATGGATAAAATGAACTAGTTAGCAATTTAACCTGTAAAAAAAAAACAGTGGGATGAACAATTTTCTGCCATCAAAGCAAATGGCTAACATTTAGCAAGATTTTATTTTTATTTTTCAGCCCATCCCATCCTCAAGAAGAAAGAAGTCAGGCTAACATTTTTTCTGGGTCCTAAATCTTCCTCTCAGCCTATTTCTTTAATGGTTTAAAGTAAATGACTATCCAGAGGATAATTAGGCACTGTGCTGTCGCATCGTGTCAGGTCACAGCTGGATTTAGTCAGCATTAACCTTTGGGGAGAATTGGAATATCAGTATCATTTAAAATTAAAGACGTGTAAGCAGGCATTTCTGAAGATGTTAGAAAAGTAATTGTCTGTAAATTGTTTGACCTTGAGATTTAATTGCATGCACAACACACATTCTAGCAAGAACCCTGGACTGTGTTCATTCTCTTTCACCTCCGTACCTCTCACTTTGCAGAACCCATTAAGCTACCTGTGGATTTTTCAGTAAAATATTAAAGATCGTCTTATACTCAGAACAAAAGCTTTTAAGCAAGACCTCTAACAAATAAAACTGTTAAATAGCTATAGCATAGACCTCTCCTATTTGAATTGCAGCCTTTTTATATACCAAGAAATATTTATATACATACAGAGTACTCCTGTTAAAGAGCCATGCTTAATTTTTATTTCTTTTTTCCCCCCTCTTGCTCTCTCTTTTTTTTTTTTACTAACAAGTTTGCATATTATGCCTTATTCCCCTTCTCTCTAATGAGACAGCTTATGCTTTCAAAGTCCCTCAAGCTACGCAAATCTCTCCACTGCTTCCACTGTTAATAATGAAACTTCATAATTATACAAATCCAAGGTGGCCAATCAGCTTCCCAGGCTGAGCCTTCGGGTACCTCATGCATCATTTATGTGGCACTCGGGCCTGTGAACTCACTTGCTTATATTAGAAGCCTAATTAATATTTAATCACCTGTTGAGAAGGCCCCCAAAAGAGGTGCAAGTAAAAGTGCCCACAGGTGCGTGTTTGGGTTTGGAGGGGGGGCTGTGTGTGTTCGAGTGTGCTACGGCATAAACACTCAGACACACTGATTAGCAATATGCATCTCAGATAAGGAAGAAGTCTTTGAAGATGCTAGCGTTCATCAATAAAGTCCTTTATGGTTTGGATCCAGATTGCGAGACACCTTTCTCACATGATGTTGAAGGCAGCTGAGGCTCTCCAGAGAGATTTTAGCAGATGCCAACCAATGCCACGTTTAGGTTTCTTGGCTCAGAAATTACTTTCTACATTTTCACGGACAGAAGAATAGGGTCAGAGTTCCCATTCATACAGGTACTAAGTCATCATTTGCAAAGGAGTCATTTTGCGTTTATGAGAATCCGTGAGAAAAAAATAGCAAAATCCCCAAATAGCCACCTTTGGGGGTCTTCGGGGGTATATGCCATAATCATCTCCTCCCTGGATAATCCCTTTTACCTTGCAAGAGGAAAAAATATTTTAAAGCATCCACATTTGCTATGATGATGATTTAAGTTGTAAAAGATTCTGCTTTTTACTGGATTGTTTTCTAAAATGGTTCACTTCAGCTGATGCTGAAGCATTATTTTCTTTCTCACATATCATTGTGCCTTTATCCGAAAAATCTTCATTTGTCTGTTGTTTCCCTATTCTTTACAGAAACTCTAACAGATCACACTATAGGATGACTCCTTTCTGATCAGAGGAGAGGGGAAGAAGAGGGATCCATACCTAGAAAACCCTCTGAGTACACAAGTCAAAGCAGTGAGAAAATGGCCTGTCTCATTATTATAAATTCCACTTAGCATAATGTGGCTTAAAATTATGAAACAAAATGTTTCATCACACAGATAATACAATTATTTCAACTGACATTTCCAATGAAGCCATTAACTTAACATTTCTGAGTTAGTGGCCTCTCAGTTCATTCCAATCTTGTCCTACCCTTGTGCCGTCATTTTTAGGCAGTCATGAACAACCTCATCTGAGCATCATCCTTGAACACATTTTTCAGTTCCACTTTCTCCAGCATGGTTTCTCCATAAAGAGTTAGTGTAAAGCAGTAGCAAATAGGACGTGTGGAATTTATTCCAGAATATGCTACTAGCTGCATTAATGTGTCCTTGAGGAGATTCATCTTAACCATATATACGGCTGTGATATGTAGACCTAGATGAAACAAGAAATTTTGATTTGGTGGCCCATCAAAAAACGAGGAGGAAAAAGGTGAAGGCTCCTACAAAACAAAGAATATCTTTTTTTAAATTGTCCAAGACAAAATGTAAGATTGATGACTCATCTTGACTGTCAATGGTATCTTGACATTGATGAGACTTGCCTCCACACCGGTCCATGTTTGTGACATCTGCACACACGCTATATTGCCACCAGTGTGCTGAACACCTCTGGCAAGCACTGTAAAAACAGACACGCATATACTAGCTTAGTAATATGTTTCAAATGAAACCAAATTCCAATTTATCTTGATTTTTTTTTTTCTCCTTTCAGGAATAATAGTGAGGGATTAAATACATGCCAGAAACTCTGTACCAAGCATCTGGCAAATTTATGGGTTCTTGCATCCATTTTCCAGTGCTAATGTCCCAGAGGTGCATGAAATGAGAAGAAACATTTGTTGTAGTTCCAGGGAGAGTATGCAATTTCATAATTCTTATTTAAGATACTTTCATTAAAAAAAAAAAGACTTGCAACCCTGTTTATACAATTTCCTTACAATGATAGGTATCCACAATTTGAAATGACACTTTGTATGTTCAATAGGGAACAATCTGTCATTAACAAGGAGAAGAACTAGATGAATCACAGTGATTTTCTACTTTTATCCCCTTTCTAATTAAATGCTAACCACAATACTAACAACAGATTAGGTATGTATAAGGATAGAGAGAGCACCGAACAGTGTTATCCTCAGCTGCAAAGATAAAATGCTTGACTTTCAAAAATCATCAAAAAGGTGGATTGTTTTTACAGTACTGTGTAAAAAATATTTTAAATATTTTTCTATGTTGTGCTTGTTTGCTAAATGAGCCATTGTGCCAACTTCAGTGCTTAAACTCCACTTACGTAAGATTTGTTTACTCGCAAGACAATAGAGAAAAAAAGATTTCAAAATATCACCTAACATTACTAGCGACCACATTCCACCTCAGTTCCAATACAGGATTGTCTGTTGTATTCTCCAGTGGTCTGGTCAGCCTAGCATTAAATTGTTCAAATAAAGATGAGGGCCCTGATTCTCATCTGGCATATATCAGTATGGTTTCATTGATTTAAATAGTCCTATACCAATTTACATCTCCTATGAATCATGCCGATCATTTCCTATCAGAATGATTAAATGATTAGTTGCCTAGTACATTATCATAGATTGGTAACAACTAATGAGCGCTCGTACTTCTCTGCCTTTTTGGAAAGTCCTTTCCAAGCATATGAACACTTGCCTGGCAGAGGGGTGAACACATAAGCTGTTGTTGCATGCATCTGAATAATACTATTACTCAGACAAAATCGCACAGACAAAAACACCAAAAAGAGGCACAGTCCTTCAAAGTTTACAACTCACAACACTCAAGAAATGCGAGAGAATTTTTAGCTGAGATTAAAACAACAGATGCTATTATTTCACCAGTACGAAGCAAGTAACACTGCAATCTTCAATAAATGGCCTCAAAGGACATCAATTTTAGGCTATAGAAAGACAAACTTGTTTTTCTTTGAAAGAAAACATGAATCCAGAAGCATTCAATTTTAATGAAAATGCAGTGAAAACTGTCATATTACAGAAAAGAATCAGCTGGCCACATATATAAATGAATGAAAAAGTGAAAGTTTTCACTATAGTATGCCTTGTTAAAAATCTTGATAGTACTTTTAAATCAGCAAATACTTGCCAGTTGTTTTAGCAAAGTGTAAAACCAGACTTAGTGCTATCTAAAGTGTGCTTTTTCTAAGGAAAAGAAGAGAGTAAGGAAAATAAAGCTACGGCTACTTTTAGACTTCAGGGTCAAGGAGGCATTTTACCTCTCTGTGCCACCCTTCCTGAACACTTCCGAAGCTTCCCAGGATGCAGAGAAGAAAAGGAAGAGAAACATAAACAAAAATCTGTTGTCAGGAGTTCTGGAAACCCCTGTCTTCAAAACAAAACAAAACAACAACAAAATTTCTTACTTATAGGTCCAAGATAATGGAATTAACTCCCCAATAATCCAAAATTTATACATTACTCTTTTTTAAAAAATATTTTTTTTTTCCAGAGAAAGAAAGCAGCAAAATAGAAAATAAATCACATGGGGACAAATGTTCTGCACAGAATAAACTCTAAAGCAAATATAATACATTAAAGATGTACTGTAAAACTTGAATGAGAGAGGAAAGAGAAATCATTGATTGAACTCTTGCCCGGAGTGGTCTTTTAAGACAACATATATCCTCAAAGAGGATCTATTAAGCCTCTGTCCAACCCTGCAAGAAGCATTTCCTTAGTCTCCTTAGATTTTGTGTATTCCACCTTTTAGGGGTACAATAATATTGAAGAGATTTATCATTGGATTATAGTAATACATGCACTTAGAAACATCAAGTTCTGTCTGCTCTGCATACAGCTTACAACATATCTAAAGAAGCTTAACAAAGAGAACAGACTTTGGAAAACAGAATTAGAAACAACTACAAAGTCACTAACAATTTCTTTGGATTGAAAAGGACACCAAAAAAAAAAGAAAAAAAGGGAAAAGGGAAAAGAGGAGGGAAGAGAGAGGGGATGGGGAAGATAGAAAGACAAAAAGAAAGAAAAAAACAGAAGGAAATAAAAATAAGAAATGAAACTAACCTTACTTACAGTCAAAATGTCATTCAGCAATCTTGTTTTCATTTCTAGCATGTACCTTTATTAAATCCATTTTTATTAAAAGTGGGGTTTGCTGCCCAACTTGACTTTACCTTCTAAAAATATATATACAGACACACAATCAATTTTTCACTCCTGATCAGAATAGCTCATTTCAAATCCTCATTTCGTTCTTTTTATCCAGACCGGTTTGGATTTTCCATATAAATTTAGCAATATCAAGACCTTGAACTTCACTGCAAATGCTCCTGAACAGACATTTTGCATTAGCAAGAACAAATTCTTACATATAACTGCCAAACATCATGTACCTTTTGTACAGTATTTTTTCAGAGATATGCTGATGAAAAATAAATATTCACTATAACTAGGATATTACTGTAAACTAATTTTGTAATGTACCCATATTTACATACAAGCATACATAGCTATTAGGTAACCATAAACATGCACACACGTATACATATATGCATGCTTTTATGTATACACGTACCTCCTTTTTAATGGCACCTTCATTAATAGTTATCCTTAATGCCCTCTTATGCATATCAGGAGGGTGTATTAAGTAGCTTCTTTTTAAGAATATCAAAACCTTCAAAACAGATCCAGAATTTAAAGAGATTTTTCTTTCAGCAATTAATGAATCAGTAATCTAGCTGTTGACAAATTAGATTTCCAGCACTTCCTGCGTTTCACAGTTTCACTTTGAATTTCAAATTAACTGTAAACCAAATCTTTTACTAAACCAAATTAAAAAAAAAAATGTGTTTCTCTCATCTGACTTTTTCATAAATCATCAAAACTTGGTGCTTCATTAAAAATCTCAACTGAGAGAGTTGATGATTTAAACTGTTGCGCAAGAGCCTTGCTTCTTTTAGTGAATTTACTATCAATCAATTCAGGTGTAGCATCAACAGTGTTTCCTCGTGTTTTTGTTTCAGCTATGCAGGAAAGAAATGAAAAACAGGATACAGAAATACTACTTTGGAGAACTAGAAGACTGAGACTAAATTGATGATTTTTCTCTGTCTTCCTATGAATGTCTCACATAGTTTAAGTAAGAACTAATGCCATTTGCTAATTGGGTACATTTACACAGAAACATTTCTCCCTCTAAGCTCCCTGGAATGCTGGTAAGAGGATTTGTGTTGACCTTGCCGAGGTGAGAACGAGGCATTTTCCAGGCCAAAATAAAGTTGTTCTTGATGACCCCCGGCTGATGTGCACACACTCCCTTTTCAAGTCTTAGCTTTGACTGCTTCCGCCCCTCTGAGACTTGAGAAATGACAGAGTCTGTATCCACTACACAACCTCCGTCTTAAAGAGTGAGGAAAGAAACCAGAGAATGAAATTGAAGTGCTCGACACTGTACCCTCTATTTCTGCAGCCCAGCGCTACAGAAGAAAGTCCCTTTTGCAGCAGAGAAACAAAACGCTCGTGAGCATTCTGTGTTACAATAGTGATAAAAATAAGATTTGAACTGACTCAAAATATGACGGTGTGAAGGAATCCTGACATATACCTAATTCTAATGTATGCCTCTGATATATATACTTTGTAATATCTCCTGTCTTCTGTAAGTGCAATGATATCTCCATAATAATGGTATCTCCTTTGCAAAACCAAAGTGAGTAATTCTTTGAAAAATATTTGCGTTAGTTTAGAGCTGTTGAGAATCTCCTACACAGGTCTCTGGGGGAAGTTACACAGTGTTTAATGAGTGTATTAACTTCACCAGCTTTACGCGAGTCATTTTAAATTGTATAGAAATTACAACGATACCTTAAGTTTAACAATACCTTTTCATACATAGTGTTTCTATCTGCAACATAGCCAGTAGCCTATTAAATAACATAGCACTCAAATCACAGGGTTTAACATTTCGGAGACAACATAATAAAGGCCGCTGAAGAGTGAGTTACACTTTGCACAAACGTATTCCAGTGTGGTGCCTGTTTCGTAGATGGTTACAGCTCTCCTGGTGTGCCACCAGGCCCCTGCGTGTTGACAAGTACCGACGCTCAGTGAGACGAAGCCTCCAAAGCAGCGCAGCGAACCCCTGTCCTTACTCACTGCATCACACTGGAAATGCGCACTCACGCCGAAGGGAAGTTCTGCTGCTAAACTGCAACTGTAAATCGCAGCTAACACACTAAGGCAGGGATGTCACAGTTACACGTAATTACCATTTCTACAGGAGCCTGTTTCCTGTGGCGACGGTAGCATATTTAAAAGATATCGTTTTCAGTCTTTGATGTCACTCTTCTCATACAAAACTGTTTCTCACTAAGAGCCCCATCCAGTAACCCAGCCTCATCCAGTAAAGCATTTAAGCATACGCTTAGATCCTATTATTTCAAAAAACCTAGGCATGTGATTATGCATTCTTCTGGAATGGGATCGAGCTTGAAGCACATCTTTCAAATGCTTTGTCATATGGGGACCTAAAGCAGGAGGGCAACTTCGAACGGCTCCACTACCAATACTCCCTTACTACCCAGCAATTTTTATGACAACTTTTACCAAGTTTTTAAGGTTTATCTGTCCAAACAATGTTTTAGCATCAGCTTGTCTTCTCACATAGCATATGCTGTAAGCCACAAAAAGTTTGAAAAAACATTAAGCTTAATCATATTTGAATCTTTAATACTGCACCAGTGCTCCTCATGACTTAAAGACCATAAGCTTTAAATACCACAGAAGCTTTTTTTTCCATAGCTGAAATGAGAATGCTAAGGAAGATATCTGTCACTTACACAACAGGTTGTAAACCAGAAATTCATGAAGAAATCAGGGGGAAAATTCTTCCCAAGTCTCCTGCATTTTTCTTTCTACCCTCCACTTCTGCTTCTACAATCTCTATAATAAAATAAGTGTTTTCCTGGAAAAATTATTATTAAAGAACAAAGGATATAGTGCGATTGGCTTCCTTGTACAATCACAATTTTTCCAACAAGTGTCCAAGTTGTATTTGCTAAAAAAAAAAAAAAAAGTCATCTATTTCCCTTATACTAAATTCCTCTGTGCTACTACCAAAACCTGAGGAAACGCTTCTTCAACAGTCCTGTGACTGAAATCATCCTCTATAAAAATACTTAACTGCCTTATACCTCAGATTTTTTTCTTAATTAACCTGTTTATTATAGCAAACCGTGAGGAGTTTAGTATTTATGCACCATGTATATCACATTATGAAGGTTACGGCATCATCATCATTCTTCCAACCGAAAACTGGGTGCGGGTTCCCTTGGGGCCCTTCAGTGGGACTCGGGAATAGGACAGAGCACAGTGGCTGCTGAAGTACCTATAACACATTGCCTCCTCTTCAGAGACTGTCTGCATTTTCTCTTAGGATAATTTATTACAGAAAAAGCACAGAATTGAAAATCTAGAAACGTATATTTCGTTTCTCCCTGGGCCACAGACTTCGTATGTGGATCTTGAACAAATTGCTTTATTCATTTACCTCTGCTTTTTATGCCTGAAAAGTAGGAATAAAAGCAACAAGAGCAGCATTGCAAGGCTCAGTTCATTAAATTTGGCAAAGAACTTTGAAAGATTGCTATGGATTAACACTGTTAAAAATTCTAATTTTTTTTTTTTTGTACGCTATTTTTTACTGATGTAAAATGATTCTAAAATGCAACATGAAAATCAAACCCTATGTCACTGGTATACAGATTCAGTTTTAAAGATGAGTAACTAAAATGAGCAGGTGTTAGTGGGTTTCCTCTATCTGGGCCGTACATCAGAGTACTAGCAGAAGTTTCAGGAAGTACTTTCTTCAGATGGGAAATTATAATGAAATTAAATGGAATAGGAATACATACTTTGAACTTACAGACACATGAATGTTACATATACAGAAGATATGTGCATTGAGATAACAATTCAAAGGGGAAAACACAGATTTTTTTCTTGATTGTGTATTAAAAGGCCTTAATTCCTGAAATTCAAGGATAAATGGTGCAGAAATGGTCCAAAGTAAAATCTCTGTAATTAACTAATATAAAATTTTATACAAGATTCTGTGTTTTATATGTCTTCATATTAACATGCTGTGGTTAAAGGAAAATGAAACAGCAAAAGAAGCTAAGGCATATTTGTATTTTTAAAAATAATAAGATCTTCATTCCAATAGTATTTTTCCTTAGGATTTTTTCCTTTAAAAATAAAAATTCCATTTTCCTGTCTGAATTCAAAATGATTGACTAGAGCGCAATATTAAGTAATAAATAAAACAGTCCCAGTGCCTGAAAGACTCCTGAATAAAGAGAAAATTATTTTTGGATTTTCCCTCTGATCAGATATGAAATATTCTGAAACGGCACCTCTATAATTTGATAAAAAGCTTGATATCCCCAAATGAAAATAGGATTCAACACTTTCATTTTTCTGTCTCTAAAGGAACCTCTAGGTAAACTGATTTTAAAAAAATGAAAATCTTAAGCATAAAGGTGGGAGTAATGAAGCAAGTTTAAATATGCGCTGACCTTTGAAATGAACTGCATTCCATGTTGTTTGGCCAAGGAACTGGCTGCGTTGCTGTCTCCATCAATTTCCACAGCATAAAAGATGTGGGTTTTGGAGCTGCCCTGCTCTCTGGTGGATGTTGACAGGCATCGCTGCAAATACGCCCGTGCTCGCAGTAACAGCCATATGTTCCTTGCTCTGAAATATTAAAAAGAAATCCACAAGGGACAAAAGTGTAAGCGTCTTCTTTTGTTGCTGTTGTTTGCCATAACAATTTATCCAGAGGTAGCTGTATTTTATTTTCCCCTTCTTTGGTTAAAAAAAAAAAAAACAAAATTCTATTATGTTTTATTTAGTAGCAATATTAAAATAAGAAAAAGCAAAACAAAACATGTTTCTCTTGGAAGCTCAGAGTATTATGCTGTTTGACAGCCTCTAAAAGCAAAGTAATATTGCATTACATGATTTTATTCAATACAACCTCCAAAACAAAAATGTACATTGTTTTCCAGCTTTAGTTATATAATTATTTCCTGCTTCGACTCTTGATTTATCACCTAGGGTTCAACAGAATTTATTCATTGTTTAGCTAATCTGAAGGTGTACAATAAACCTGAAGATCAGATGTCATCCTCTTAAAAATTGCAGTGTTTGATATTAAAATGGAAAGTTGCTATTTTAACATTTAGTAGTTTTAATAACTATCATTAATTTAAATATCTAAGTCCTTAGTCTTTCTGTAATATATTTTATTAACGCCCAGTTAAAAAGAAAATTCTGTGATCTAATCATATATTGCCTAGAAAGATGAATGATAGAAATGACAAAGCGAAGATGCCACACTTGAGAAATAATACAGATACCTCAATAATGAAATATTTATACCTGACTAAAATGTATCATGCACATGCTAAGCCAGGTACCGGATTCTGCCTTTAAAATAAGACAGTACCAAGTAACAAAACTATCCTGAGTGAAACTACAAGATTTTTTTGGCAGATTTAGCCAAAAGCTTTCTGCAAAAGAAGTTTTTCCAAGTCTGCCATGTCTCCATCATTCTTCTTTCCTTGTATGTCTTAGAAGTTCTGTGCTGAAACAATAAGAGCATCTTTAAAATATCTGTGTTATTAGGTGCAAGCAGTGGTAAAAATCCAACTAACCTTTCCCTATATTTTCTCATTCTTTTATGTATCTATTAAGATCTGTACATTAAGAGAGTTGAAGTATTAATTTAAAAATGCATGGTAGAATACAGGATTGCATGTTTACTTACATATTTTTTATCTTTACAGTAATCACATCATCATTAAATCTGCCTTTTAAAGTAACAGTTAGATATCAGTGGGACCATACAAATATGTAGAAGTAAACTATTGTCTCAATCCAACCTTTAAAAAACACTTCTGTCTTTACTAAGGCCTGACTTTCAACTGTATCCTTCTGGAAGACCCAGAACTAATGAAAAGCAGTCAGTGACTCAATTCTAGTTCGATCCTGAATAATAGCTCTTTTTAATATTAGATACAACTTAAGTTGTAACAGAAAAGGAAGTTTATCTTGTATCTTTTAGTCTGTAGTAAAAAAAACCCTACCATCTTCAATAAATACTTCTGGACTGAAAAATATTCTCAACATATCTGCACAGTTGAAGATATGAAACCAAATCTTGAATGAGATCCTACCAGAAAACTCTGATAAAGTATATCATTATGGAGTCCCTATTTATTATCCTAGAGTGTTTCTGGATTCTGATTGCTACCTGAAGCCCATGTAAAGCCTCACAGAGGTCTGTTTTAGTCAGATGTATGCAATCTAGATTCTAAAGTTTCTCTTAAAATCACAGCAACATATTTAAAAGAGACACTATTGGTCCTCCCCTTGGTCTTTTAGAACATCAAGGATCAAGGTGGTGGGAATTGCAATTGATCTGTGATGCCTAGCTAAGCAAAGAGGTTTACAACCTTACGAAATGAAGCCCAGTAATCCAAGCAAGGGGAATCACAAGGATTTGGGAAGATTAAGTTTCAGATCCTAGAAGTGAGATTCAAATACCACCAAGTACTATTCAGGACATGGAGGCTAAAGATTATTTGGCTTGCACTTTTTTCTGCTGATACAATTCTACTCTGCACTACTCATGCACTACTTAGTCAAACAGTAAGTCAGAAAAATAAAATGATAGCACAGCTCAGTTTAAGCATAATTCAGAACGGATTTCAACCTAGGTCTTCTACCAACAATTCGAATGCAGGCTAGAGTCATTTTCATCTCTTGGTCTAGCTCACTGAAATATTTACATTGCAAACCATTTAGGTGGGCAAAACAGTCCTTTTTCTATTGTATTTAGAGAATAAACATCGAAAGGAATTCTCCACTCAACCACAGCCAGCCAGGAGCAATAGAGTTGGCCTATATTTAAGGTAAGCCAAAAGATAGGAAGCATACAGATGAATGGAACTACAGAAAAAGGAAAAAACGCAAAATTGTTAGGATGGACCCACCCTGAGTAATTCATGCAAACATTTCCAAAACAAAACATCAGTATTAGCCAACCTGAATGAGAACCTAGATCATAAGGACATTGTTTTAGGAAAACAAAAACTCAGTTTCAACTCACTGCAGAGAGAGGAAGAATAGAAAAGCAGTTTTGAGTAAGGGACTGCCTCCACTATGGTGCTGGTAAAAAGGGATTTGGAGATAATCCTCTCTTCCCTCAGCAAAATTATTTACATCAACATTCCCTTCATTACTTTTCAAACCAAACTACTTTGGTTCAGTTTGAAATCCTGCAAGTATATATTTTTACAAAAAGGGTTACACATGTAGTACTTTTCTCTTCCACTAAAATACCATTTTACAGAACTCTTGATCCTCAGGAAACTGCAAATACACCCCAAATAAATACACCTAATAAATACAGTCCAGCACATCTTCAAAAGTAAAGTCAACAAGATTTTACAGCCACAAGTAATAATGGGACACATTCTCATGCGCGAGGCTAGAGTAAAACAAAACATATTGACTACATCATGGAAAAAACAAATCAGGAACACGGCCAAATATAAAGAGGGCCATCTCACAAAATAAAGTGCCAGTATTTGAAGAGGTGAGTAAACAGATTTTGAAAACAGATTCTGCAGGTGAAACAACAATGAGAATCTTCCACTGAGGTTCTACAAGACAGTCTATACAACGAACATCACCAAGAGATTTAGCAAGCCCAGTATTCACATGTTACTGGTTAAAAGCACTGAGTTGGACTGGAAACCCTGCAGGGGATTCATGTGGTGCTCTCCTGAAATACCTCGCACCTGGTGAAGTCTTCTATATTTCAGATATAAAGTCTTTGGAACTTTATTTCATTAATCACAATGAGAAATACATCAACGTAAGGCCTTTAGCATATTAAAAAAAGTGAGGCAGAAAGAAGAGCAAGTAATTCTATGTTGTGGTATGTGACAATGTTGCCATTTCTTCAAGACATTCAGAATGGCAACAAATAAAATAAACCAACACGGCATGGAAGGAATGTATACCTCAAAACATATTTTTCAATATGTTTGCACTACTTTAAAAATTGCCTGATGAAAGCCTGTTTTGAAAACATTTATCAACTCCTGAAAAAATCAGTACAAATTCAGAATACTATCCTGAAATTCTCTCTAGGCAGTGAATGACTACTATAAAACATCATACTGTTACTGGGATTTGTTCTTCGCTTAGTACGGCTGAAGTTACCCCACAGTGAAGTACAAACTGGACACTGGTTCCACTAAATTTACTGAATGAACATAATTTATTGAATAACAAATATAAACCTTCATTATTACTTTCATTTCAGATTAGGAGTAGGAGATACTACCATTTAGTCAAAAATATACATAGCTTCTGTAAAAATCAAGAGTAGTATATCTGAGATTAGATTTTTGAAAGGTCTTTACTCATTAGATGAATGAGATGAAGGCTAAGGCTATGGCAGTAGCATTTCTATCATTAAGTGCCTATCATAATAAAGAGTATTCTCAATTAACTATTTTTTTTCTACAACGTCAGGAGTACATGAGTAGCATGTTTTACTAGTCTTGAGAGAATTGTTTTGGTGCATCAGAAATTTTAATTTAGATTCTAAATATGAATGACAAATTCCTCAACAAACTACTAGTTTCCTGGTATTATTATACAATGGACACTTGCTATGTTTTAAGCTAAATATGCTTAACAATAAAGTTCAGTGATTACCATCAGAAATATTTACAAAAATGTTGAAAAAAGAACTAGAGGTGAAGCAACAGCAAACCTCACTTTTCATCAGAAATGTCTGCTATTTTATAAAAGAATAAAAAAAGAGAAACAAATAAATGAGAAAGTGTTTTTTTTTTTTAAAGAAGAATCATCTTTCTTCTTTTAGCATCTTCCACAGGATATAAAAAAAAAAAAAAAAAAAAATCATCCTTAACCATGAAGTGATATAGCATTTAGTTTTTGACGAAACAGAGTGAAGCAGCTGAATTACAAGCACCACATTTTGTATTACGAAGAGTTTCCTTACAGGCTTTGTGTTATATGCTGACCAAGCCCAGTTTTGCTCAGGTTTATGAAACGTGACAAGATCACAGTTAAAGTTGATCTATGCTGCAGGCTATTCGTGTTCGCTACTCGGCTGGCATGTCATAGTGCCAGGAGTCCAGATACTGCAACTTCTTTGTTTTCTTTCATTTATTTTACTGAAGTTTTATAACAACAGAAACAGAGCCAAGATCTGAATTTATGGTGTTATTTCTCCGAGCTAAGAATAAGCACCAAACCATGAGGGCGTATTCACAAGCATCTCCTGTGATGTCCCAGACCCACAGTAACAGTATATTCTGTTGATTTTCTTTTCTTAACTGAAGAATAACTGAAGAGAATATTATGTAAAAATACACACTTTATTCTTTTTTTCTGAGCAATATTTTAGGTTTTTAAAATGCACTGGGACTACTGACAAAAACTTTTGAAAGAATTATGTTAGAACCTGTCAGCATTTTCCATCTTCTACCAAAATCCTTAAGATGGTACTAGAAATTGAGTAGAGTTTAATTACCAACACTCTTTAGGGAGGCTTTAGATCACCACTGAGAACCAAGAAGCTTCAAGAAATGGTCGACCTCTGTAGATTGTGTTTAATTTTGAAAAATCAGAAATATTTAGACTAGAGTACATTGTGTGTTTTTAGTTGTTACCTTTTTTTTTTTTTTTTTTGTAAATAAGAAACAACAGGAGAAATCCATGCCCCTTTGCAGTGGGATTGATGTCAAAAATACAAGTCACATATAGAATCCATGCATGGATAATAAATAGCAAATAGTAAAATTACAAAAGTACAGTCACCAAGGAATTTGCAGAGGCAAAAACTCGCTTAATAAAACACTGTACTGCTACAAAACTTCTGGAACAGAAAGGAAAGAATTACTTCAGCACATTATTGTGAATTAAAAAATCCTACCGTAGCCACGTGTTCGAGCAACATAAATAAGAACAGTGCGTAAGAAGAGTTAATATCTTCTGTTAGACTAAATGACACGATTTGGAAAAAAAAAAGATGACAAGCTTTCATGCATGCAAAACTCTCTTCCAGTCTAAAATAGAAATAGCAATCTTCCAAACCGAGTAAAGTTGAGAACCATTGCCCTAAATTTAACTTAATCATACTTAACAATTACATTAACTAAAAGGAAACAAAGCTGGTATACATGGAGTTGGTCTATACGGCATTGGTATAAATGTTAAGATAGGGAAAGGCAATACATTTGTTTGCTCCTACGAGACACCAAGAGAGAAACAAGTAATTTATTGTCTGTACAGCATGGAAAGGTTATCCTGGGGTGGCAGAAATTATAATGTGCCATAAAACCAATGTCTCTATTGAGCCCATGGTTTTTAGTGCCCAGCAGAGTTATGAATTTTAGTTCCAGATTCATCTTTTGAAGGCGTTTTGTACATTTCCCTTGAGCTCCAAGACTGAGAGGTTGGAAATGGAGTAGCTGTTTTGAATTAAAGTATATATGACGTAGCTATGCAAACTGGAATTCACAGGCAATAAGATTAGCATAGCTAGCTTCCTTCAAGGCTGTGTTTAATTGCCAAGTATGGTCAAAAAAACAATCAAAATAATCAAAGAGAAATCAAAATAATTCAAAGTCCCTGCTTAAGCCATTTTCAATTGCTAGAATAGTGCAAGGTAACATTAGATCAGTCTTAAATAGTTGCAGAAAATTATGTATCTATGATGGCAATGGATCCATTAGAGAAAACGAAAGTTGATCCACATTTGGCTTTAAGCACTTGCTTCTCTCTGCTCTGATAAACTGGAGAGAAAGGACAAAAATAGTCTCTCTCTTTTTTTTTTTTTTTTTTCAAAAGTAGGAAAATCTTTTAGCATAACTTCAATGAATTCCTTGACTTGCTCTAAAACTTTTCTGGCACCCGTTATAACCTCAGGATCAGGGAAGCAGAAGACTGACTCAAAACTCTTGTTTAGGAGAATATTTTCCCACTGTATGCAGCAGCATAAGCACTTCAAACACGTTGAAACAATAGTTTGAAGGCACAAAGAAAAGAGATTTCTTTACTGAAGTGCCACAAATAGGGTGGCTATGTTCAGGAAGCATTCGAGTCTGATGTCCTC
The DNA here is from genome assembly GCA_013398735.1 of Nothocercus julius. Classification (NCBI taxonomy): domain Eukaryota; kingdom Metazoa; phylum Chordata; class Aves; order Tinamiformes; family Tinamidae; genus Nothocercus; species Nothocercus julius. Next base: position 8,093,780 of record VZSV01000006.1, on the reverse strand, counting down.
AAAAAGATCTGTCCTTTCTTTTTAAGAGAGGAAATTCTAGCTGCCAACCCTATCTCAGACATGCTGTATTTTAGAAGTTAAATCACTTACTGGCTGGTTAATCTACACTTAAAATTGCCCAAATTATGCTATCACTCAGCGGATGATATAATAGATAAATTAAATGTTTTAAATTACATAGCCTGTCACGCTCACTTCTGCGTGTGCTTCATAGAAAGTCAGTAATAAGACTGTAAAAATTCATATGAAAAGGATACAGAAATCTGAGGAAGGTACCAAAGGGGACAAAGAACTGTTTATCTCCTATGTTCTCTCAAGAAATGAGAATAAGAAAAAGAAGTTGAAGAAAGGGGTACACAGCAAACTAATGCCACATATTTAATACACATATATATAAAAATACATTTATATAAAATATATAGAATGTTTAAGAATATATATGAACACTGAAATGTTATAAATAGGAGATATAGTGGAACTGCAGGAAGAAAGAATTAATGATTAACCTTAGAACAGGTAAGTGTCTGGATCAGGTTTTAAGAGTTTTTAAGAGGCTAGAATGAAACAAGAGACTTCACTGTGATATCAAAAAAGTACATTTTCAGGAAAAAATAGCAGTCTTAATACCCATTCTGAGATGTACAACTCATGCAGTTAAAATAAATTCCCTTCACTATTTATACCAACAAACTCCTATCTGACCCTTTCAAGAGTGTGAGCTAATTCAAGCTTCTTTCAGGAGTTTGGCTTCAATGACAAGCAAGGGATGCTTATATTTCTAGAACACATTTACCTGTGAGCCAACAGACTCTTGGTCTTCTCTCTGGCAAGAGTCAAACAACGCTTTACTTAAAACTCACAGTCAACTTAACTAGTTAAGAGTTGTAAATATTTTAATAACTCCACTAGTTTAATAACTCAGAAGTACTTCTTTCACGGTAATGCACATAGATATGTAACATGTAAAAGCATCAAAAGATTCTTACATTTGAGCCCTGGGCAATTATTCTCACTGCCAAGGCTACTGTATGGTCTTCAGTTTTATTAAAAGGTAGTCCTTTCTCTCTGTGAAACATAACACCAAAAAGAACTTCACTAAGACTAAGACAACATATTGTCCCACACTCACCAAACCAAAATACCCTGGACAGCTCTGAAATCATTTTTTTTTCTCTATGCAACCAAAAAGCTGAAAAGAATCAACCATTTGATACACCTACGTGTATAATTTCCAGAAAATAGAGGCTGCATTTTGTTTTGTGGGAAGTGTGTTAAAATTCTTAATCTATAGAAAAACCTCTGCAGCAAAAATGAGGAACAACTGCCACTTTAGGAACTTTGGGGCTCACGTAAAGCAGAAAGAATTAACTGTTAGTTTAAAATAAAAGACAAACAAGAAATTTTGACATTCCAAGAAAGATCCTTTTATTAATATATATTTCATAAGCAAGGCAATAAATTCACTTTCTAAGGCTAATAAAGAACCGGTTCTAACTTGCTGGTCAAAACCAAAGATATTTAATTATATTTCTATAAAAGCATATTTTGCTCTAATCAATAAAAAGTACCCACATACAGAATAGCTGAAGATGCCACTCTGAAAAACTAAGATATCTTGGAGGTTTCATGGAACATGAGGCTTAGTGGCTGAAAGGCCAAATGCGTGTGGGGGAAAAGTATGTTAAAAAAAAACAACTGCTTCTTCCTTCAGAAATGACTATAATAGGAGAATTAGCATCACAGTGTTGGTCTATTGTATATTAATGGTTTACCAAGCCCTACTTCTAGGATTTAAAATTATTATTTGGGATTATTATTATTATTAAATTATTAAATTATTATTATTATTCTCCCATTTGGGAGAAGGACCAAAGAAGGACCAAACTAAAAATGAAACTATTTAACATGCAGTTTTCAGCATTCATCAGTTTAATGAAGCAAAATAACCTTTATTACAAACTTGACTAGTATTAATAAGAAAATTCTAAACACAGAAGTATTGCTTTCCTGTAACACTAAAAAAAAAGAAAAAAAAAAAACCTTCATTTTATTTAAAAGAATAGTTGGTGCTGCTCGTTCCCCTGAGAAATATTGAACACCATCACAAAGGATTCCTAAATCTGATTCATACCTAGGAGCCAAGAAGAGTTGGAAGTGCTTCAAAATCAGCTTAGACATCTCAACATATAGCTCAACAGTGATTTCTACAGCCAATTAAACAGTGGAATTGATGGACTCTGAGAATGCCCTATACCACCCTCTGCTGAAAAGATGATCATTATGACATGAGGTCTTAAGGCTGGAAGGGTTGACAGAATTGAAGAATAAGTGAAGAATCCTCTGATCTCAGGGATGTGGATAATTCCTGGAGGGAGGGAGGGAAGATTAAATGTTCACCTGGTCAAAGAAAAATTTCACAGCACATAAATATGGTGAATATATAAATTACTTTGACAAGAACATGAACTCAGCATATTAGTTATTAGAAGTGTAACTATTGAGAATTACATTGATTATATTCATAAATGTCTTTAAAATGGTTACCTGTCAAGAGGTTTAGAACTAACATGTGACCTACTTTAAAGCTGTTATAATGAGGACTGTCTTTCAAGTTCAAAATACGTATTTCTTACTCTCTCCATACTGTGTTTACTGATTGGGGCATATAAATGCAGATGCACATACTTCAAAGTCTCTGTGAGAAATAGTAAGAAATAATGCTGCTGTTAAATAAATAATAAATGGTTACACTCACTTAGCAATACTTTGTGTAGTTTTATATCTTAATAAAAAATGCAGGGAAATTATTTTTCTAGAATTTGCTGTATCTGACAAATATGTAAAGAGGGGACACAGGTATGAAAGCAACCAGTCAAATAAAATAGATATCCGTTTCTTGGAGCAGCAATTGAAGGATATCAAAAAAGATGGTATAACTGAACTTGTCAATATGCTGAGTCTACAGATTTAACTGAAAGGAAAGATAAGAGAAAGATGCTTAAATATCATTATTGTACTAATGTTTTATTCTAAGAGTAAGGGTGCCACCCTTTCTTAGGCAACAAAGTACTCCTGCCCTATAGTATCAATACGAGCAAACAAACAAAAAAGTTACACGGCATCTCAATGACAGTACAACTACATTTCTACTTCTGCGTACAAAATAATATGGTCCCCAGTACCAGCTAAAATAATGAAGTAATGTTATAGACCATTTTCCACAAAAGTTTATAAAACTGACATTTTAGCCACAGTCATTTAGCCTGTATCTCCCCTCATGGACCACTTTGTTATTATGAATTAATACAGGACTATCATGTTAATTTTCCTTTGGAACAGTATCATCCGGCTGGCACCCTACCCACTCCATGCTATGGCACTCGGGGTATAATAAACCCCAAAAATGCATGGTGTACATGTTACTGTTATCAGGGATGATTGCCACACAAGAATCAGTGCAGTGCATTTAAAAGAAAAAGAACAGAATGTACACTGGTGAAAATTCTGTTCCAACAACATGCCTGATGCCTAGTTCCTATAGCTGACAGCTACTAATTAGTGTTTGCTAATCTGCTTCATAGCATGTGTTTTATCTTCACCATATCCTTACCTTCTTATATGTAACAGTATAGAAAGTGCTAAGATTTCTATTAACTATTTTCAAACAGTTGTCATTTTTGTTACATTCCGATGATTAGGAAGATTGTTTAATTTTTAACCTCAATACTGTAATTTACGATCATTCTATTACATGACGAACATGGGAAAGAAATGCTGTCATGTTTGAAAACCATTATTTATAAACATTTGGTCAAACAAACTCTCAATATATATAATTATGAGTTTTTACTTACTTTATCAAGAGATGAAACTTTTACATTAATTCTGAGACCAAACTATTGATATTAAATTAGTTAATTGTAAAGAATAGTGTATATATAACTGTATGAGAAGAATGGAACAGGATGAACTCTATAAAATATTCTGGGTATTACTGTGCATAACTATAAACATTTTGGTAGGGAAATAGAAATGAAAGTAGGGGAAAGAAGATGGGCTTAAGCCATTTTTTTGAGTTCTACATTTCATGGCTTTCACACGACTTGTAGTATTTATTCATTAGAGTAGCTGCATGGCTGCCTTCATTTATATAGTGCCTCTCATAAGCTAGGTGAGGAAGAGAATAACTAGGGAGCCCCAATATGTCTTGGCTTTGCAGGGGTATAAGAAATGGGATTGACACTGGGCCATTCCCAAAAACTCTGTGCTGGGTGAGCTTTATTTAATCAAAGAACTAGAATGTTATTACCTATCTAAGATTTTCTATAGTTAAAATCCCCACACTTTGGGCACCCATTTGGAGCAGCATTTGCTCAAATACATACATAATACATTTTATTTCAGTTCATGCAACAGCATCTACTGTCATTCCTCTTCATTTTTGAGTCTGTGATACTGAGAAGGCCCTCCTGGTGGCCTGGCTCCCAGGCACGTAAGGACAGCAAGGCCAGGAGGGTCTGCTCAGGGATCCCAGGACGAAACCAATCATTTGGGATGGTCTAAGAGACTCTCGGTGACTTAGTGAAGAGCAGGAGAAAGGGTACAAAGGTTAAATGCGTGCCATTTAAAAGAGGTTAGATGCAAACATTTCCATGGCAGCAATCTCTGACATTTACTGATGGGGCCAGGGAGACATAAAGTCTCAGTATATGGCTGAATAAATGATATAAAGAAGTGTATATATATTAAGAACTGGGAGCTGGCAGAACCTCTGTAAGAAGTTCTTATTGACTCCATTTAAAGTCAAAATGCAACCAGGTTGCTTGTACTTAAGAAGAATACTAACTTTTAATTTTGACTAAAAAAGTACCAGAAATTCAACATGGGGAAAGGAAAAGCATCCAAGACAATACATCTTGTAGGAGTTGTTTCTTAAAATAAAAACCATAACCATAAAACTATACCCTCTTCATAAAAACTCAACATCTGAAATAGAAGAGAGGAGTAAAAGGTAAACAAAAAGCAGCAAAGAACAACCATAATAAAGAGTACAGAACAATAAAACAGAAACAAAATATAGTGCTGTAGAGAGTTAGAAGAGTAAAAATATGGGATTTCTTAGAATAGACTTAATAGCTGCCTAAGAAACTTGACGGAAGAAGACGTATCAGTGAACACTGGCACTAAAGTACGCTGGAAAGACTGATTGCGTTTGTGGTATAGTTTTATTGCTAAAAGGCAAAGATATTTTAAAATTAATTCAGATGAACAGTTTATGTGAAGCAATAATTAACATACAAACTAAGAAAGTAAGAAATGATTCCTTTAATTGCCAGTAGGTAACTGGATGTTGCATTCTTGTATGAATGTGACACTTAATTTTTACGTCCTATAAATGACCACAGCATCCAGGGGTAAAACTTATCTTCAAAAAGAGCAGTAATTCTTGCTAGGGATTATTAGCAGGGTAAAAGATGTGGTTCCCAGTACTACTTTTCCGGAGCCACTCTATGGCAGCAACCATCATATTTTTTGATACATATTGCAGAAAGAACGTGAAAAATATACTGTGATGTTTAATTTCAAAACAGGGAACTCAACAAAAACTAGAAAGTTTATGAAAAATAAATGAAAAGAGACACCAAAAAGGGAAGAATACCTTCAGTCATTAAGGTGACTATTTAAAGGCCTTACATTTGACTTGCACAGCAGATGCATGCAGCTATCAAAAGGACAAGAAAGGCCAAGGGAAAATGTTAGCATTACCACAGCACAGTCATGGAGATCAACTGAATGTAGGAAGTTAGCTTTAAAAAAAAAAGAGGAAGTTGCATTCAAAAATAAATAAATAGAAAAGATCATAAACCCTGAGAGTTTATGCAAAAATATAAGCCAAATACAGAAAGGGAGGCTGAAGAAAATTTAAAGAATAACTTGCAAAAGGCATAAAATATAATAACAAATGCCTTTTCTAGATGAGGAGCAGGAAGCTTGACACAGTTTTAGGAATTAAGATAAAAGCAGCACTCAAAGAAGATGTATAGGTATAGGTATAGGTATAAAATAGATCTGTAGGCATTGTGGAAGAGCTTCCAGAGTTTTGCTTACCAGAATTTTTCTTTATGGGGAACATATTAAAGGCTCTTTCTGAAATGGAAAGGTTCTGAAATGTTTCAGAGTTCTGGAAGAGATTCTGGAACAAAATGAAACAAAAAAAAAATGCAAATGAAGAGCAACAAGCTTCCTATCTACTAAGTGGTATTCATCAAAAGATTTTAAATGACACATAAATAAAACAAGTAAGTATGTTATGAAACCTCCCTCGCAGAAACGCTTTCGTACTAGAGGTACGAATACACTGTCAATTTTCACAGTGAAAGGAGGAAAATGGCAGAGTCCAACTGACATCTGCAGTGCGACCTGTGTCATTACCAGATTCATAAATGATCTGAAAGAAGGTTTAAAGATTACAAAGTTTGCTAACTTTGATAGAAAAGGTAATGGATGACTTTAAATGTCACAAATCTGTGTGATTAGGTAATTAGGTGGTACGTGAAATACAGTGTAGACAAATACAAATTGATAGACCAAAGGAAAAATAACTCTAGTTTTACAGACACACTGATAGACTCTGAAGTATTATCACTCACTAGTAACATGTTGAAATTATAACAGATCATTCCTTGAAAACATCAGGCATATACTTAGCAATAGTTTAAAAAAAATGTAAATTAGTAGGAAAGAAATGTATAATCCACAAGGCCGCATACCAGATGAAGGCAATGAAGGCAGTCGGAATACTGTGTATTCAGGAAGACAGTATTTCTGACCTCAAAAAGAATACAGTACGTCTGGAAAGGGAAAGGAAAAAGCCAAGAATATATCAAAGTTGGTACAGTTTCTTTGCAAAAATTGACCAGGATTTTTTAGCCTGGAAAAGAGTTGGGGACATCCAGAAGTCTGTATGTTAGAAGTGGCATAAAGTAGGTGAACATAAAAGCATTATTTTACAGTCTTTTCCAATACAAGCAGTAGGAAACATTAAACAAAAATAGCTAATAAAAGATTCAAAACAAACAAAGATAATCCTTCAAACCTTGAATCCTTCAAATCACTAAATTATGATACCTCTTGATAGAAAAAACATGGATGCTAAAAAAAAAAAAAAAATAGAAAGAAATTAAGGGGGGACAAAAATCTACCAAGACCTATTAAAAATAAAGATTCAGGAGATCCCCGTGTTTCAAATCACTCAAGCTTAGCAGATACCCTGGAGATCCATCACTCTCAGACCGCAGAGTCTGTGCAGATTTGATCAGATTTGTACCCCTTGATAACACGACTATGATTCAGGTGCCACGGCCACGGAGTGACAGCTGAGGCACCTGAGGCTACCTGAGACCTCTGCTGACAGACATGAGACCAAGGGGAAACCTGAGCCCTTTCGGAGTAGCAATTAGAGGTTAGGTGAGAGATACTAGCACATTTCAAGTAGCCTAAGCATCTATGTTTTGGCAACAATATTCTACCCTTAATTTTTAAAGAGCTGGTCTACAGAGGCCCAAACGCCAGCCCTCTCCACTTGCGCTTAGAGAAGCTCTGTAGCCAGGACACTCCATTGGTATGGCAGAGCACCCTCTCTGGTGCCAAGGTGAGTCGAAGGACCCAAGATAATCATTGTTTAATGTTAAACTTTTGTCTTCCAGCAAACTACAGCAGCTGCTTTTTGATAATGATTACATTGAGACTGTTGAATATTTTCTCTCTTTCTCTCTCATATTGAATCATTCATCCAGCTCACCTGTGTACCATTTATTTATTTATTTATTAAGTTCAGTTAAAGTTCAATTCTTTTCTAGAGTTTATATATTTAGACCAAGGAAGGAGATTTTTTGTCATACATGAAAATTTCAATTTCAGAGATATCAGAGTTTCCTTGATAACTTAACAGAACATTAGTGGGAATGCATATCAAACACTCAAGGACAGATTCTTATATCCACCAATCCAAAAGAAATTCAAACATCTTGTACGTTTAAATACCAACAGGGTTGTACTTTATGAAAATATCCTATTCTTCCACCAGGAAAATACAGAATGATTTAATGATACAGATTGAGCTGTGACAGGAAAAGATGATTTTATATGGAATTTTTTATTTCATTTTGCTGGAGCACCTGGAAATTATGTAATAAACATGTGCAAGTTTATGTAAAAATCATTTTATGCAAAAAAAATTTGGACTACACTGTGACAAGGAACAGAAGGTAAAGGTGAAATAGAAGGGAACAGGAGGAACCAGGGAAACTAAGCCTAGGACTGGGCAAAAGAGTCCAAGCCATAGCAGTGCACTTTCTTCCAAAGCCTGAAATACAAATCCGGATTGTGAATGCTTTCTGTCCTCTGCTGTCAGAAAGCATCTTTGAAACCCTCCTAGAAAGTAGCTTTTTCTCTCACATTGATTGATGTAAAGAATGCCTAGGCAAACTTCTGTGCGTCTTATCTTCCAGTTCCAGCTTCTTAACCCCAAACCAGCTCCTAAATGAAGTCTCTTTGCCCAAATAAGTATCAGATTCCCTCTCCAACTTGTTCTGAGCCTCCCTGGTCTAACTGTGAGTTGCAATTCCTTTCAGAGGTGCCATTGCATCCCATAGTCCTGCTGCTGGTGCTTAGCTAGGCCAGAGGATGAAAACAAGAGTCTACTGAGAGAGAAACTGCTCCAATCAACCCACATTACTGATGCAAAAATAGTCCCATGCAAGGGCAACAAAGTATTTAGAAGAAAAATGGTCTCAACCACTCCTTTTTTTTTAAATGAACTTTTTATTTTTACCTATTCTTCAAAAAGTCTGAGTCTTTTTAGCTGCAATTAAAATAGCAAGATGGATGAGGCAGGCAACAGCATGTAAAATCTTGCTTCAAATTCTCAAACTTTGACAAGCTGTAAACAACTGAAAATAGATTTTAAATGCTACTATTTCCACATCCATACCTGTCACATCTTTCTTAGGAAATATTGTTCCTTTGCAAAGCCTAAACTGTTTTTAACTTGAATACATTGCTGTCTTTTAGCCAGGAAACATTTTTCCACACACATACAAATTAACTTTAAACTCTATTCATTTTTTAATTTCACTTCAGTGCCTGTCTGTACTATTGGCACTAGCTGCAAAGGAAAATCTCAGAGATGACACATTTGTACTTCAAAAAAGTTTTAAAAGTCATGAAATCATGATCTAAAAAAACATGTGAGCTCTCCCATATTGAAAACTCTTAAATATTCACACAAATGTGAAAAACAAATTCTAGAGAATAGAGAATAAATATTTCAAAAGTGATTAGGAAAACTGAAAATAACTTGTTCCACAATGTCTCGATGGCCAGGATACTCTAAAGGGAAGTGAGACCTCACAGGTCAAAGTGGTTCTTTGCCTTGGATAAGGAATATATGCAACATTTGCCAGTAAGTTTCCTCACCTTTTGGATATTCTCGAGTATACTGCTGAACTCGTGGGCCTCCCCAGCTTTATATAAGAGACAAATATTCATTCTGATATTTGTAAAAATCCCCATCAGCTCACATGGTCAAAGCGTTCTCACAGGCAGTGGAAAACGTGAGCTTGTCTTTCCTGACGCAGAGGAGGAAAGTGAAAGATCTCCCATGTACTTGGCGAATATTCTCACACTAAACTCCCACAACACAACTATCATTTATTTTATTAAACTAGTCTTTCCCCTTCTTCCTCATTTATCTCCTTTTCCTAAGGCTCCTGTTTGGGCAAACCAGCTCAAACTGTGATTTGCTTCAGGTAAACTAGAATCCACTCTTGGTTATTTGCATTTTGAAAAGAAGATTTCACCTAGCCTGGTCTTTCAAAAAGGACTTAGCAGCATGGAAAAACACAGCAATACCCTCAGCCAGAGTTATTGTGTGCCTGATTTAGTGTCACTAAAGGTGACAATAGAGTTGTAAACTACAAACACCTAAAAGTTTCTAACACAAGCTGTCAAGCAGAGAACTCCCTGCAGCTTTAGGCCATCTGGATAGCTCCAAACTTTTCTTAATCTCAGTAAAGAAAAAATATGAACATGGATGTGTAAACAGTAGAATCTCAAAGAGGAAAAGAAACACTACTTTGCATCAGCTTTCTCAGGACTAGAATGATGCATCCAATTTTTGCATTCACAAGTCAAAAAAATGTTGCTAAGTAGATAAACATTCATAATATAATCATCAAAGGATTCCAAAATATGACCTAAGGTAAGAGAATTGAGGAATTTCACCTCTTCAGTATAATGGATAACTAGATTGCACTCTATAAATATACACATAGGAAGATAAATTTCATGTCAATCTCACAGAAATACAGCAAGACTCAGGGGCTGGAAATGGAAGACAGGCAAACTTAGAATTAGCAACATAACTAACAAGAAGAGCATCTCATTGAAAATTGTGGTAGACACTTCAGTGCTTGAAGTTTGCTTTCTAAAAAGCAAGGGAGAGCTTTGTTTCATCTTTAGAAAGATATGACCTAGTTCAAATGGGAAGAAATTGAAGACAGCCATGAGGTCTCTGTTGTACAGTATGCCAGGCTGCATGATCAGAGTGCTCCCTTCTGGCTTTTTAATCCATGAAACTGTGTACATTTCCATTTCAATGAAACTGCATCTTTCAATGAACATTTTTTTTAATGGAACAGCTTTTCAGTGAGATCTAGTTATGCCTTGAAGGCATAGCACTGTTTTGGGGAAAGCTTGTGAAGAACTTCTGGCTAGCACAATATGGTGCTACGCTTTGAATGGGGGCAGCATCCAGCTTTTTCCCAGCCAAAGCTGGAACCACGTACGCTATAGGGTAGAACCAACTTTGTTTGCCATCCTGATTTGGAAATGAATGCTTTGCAGCAGCAGCCTGAATCCGTTTATGCTGTTCTATCCTCACTTCATAGATTTCACATCAGCTTGGCACAGCCAGATGTACCATTTTAACCGATTCTGGTTTACCTGATACTTTCCCTTAAATCACTGCAGCAAAGATAGTCCAACGTAAAAGTGTTAGCACTGGAGCACATTTGCATCAAAATTTCTGATTTAGTTTCCTTTGATTTTCATTTTTGCACATCCAACTGCTTAGAGAACTGAACAAACATAAGGCGAATAGAGACCACTGAAAGATTTGCATCAAACATTTCTTATTGCACCAAGACAAATTGCCAGAGCAGAGACAGCTTTCAAAGACCCTCTGGTCATAGCGATTAACAAGTCCACTATTATCCATCTGCGTTTAACTATGACCACATAATTTTTTTAAATGCAACTCACTAGAGCATTTTTTGAAGTCACTGACTTTGACAGCACTAAATTTAATGCATTTTCAGTATTGCACTCAATGTTACTTATTCATATCTATTTCATTTTTACAGTAGTTTCCATTTCATTAATATCTTATTTAATATCTTCCTGTGATTTTTATTATCTTATTTCAGACATGTAAGTAATTATCAAAAAAAAATAAAAGATCATCATTCGGACTGCTGACACACAGGATTTATTTTTCCACAGATAGTATAATAAAATGGACAAACTTTCAAGTTCAATCATAAAATATTGGCTTAAATTCCATATCCCAATGAGTATAAAGACTTAAAATGCAAGCATATCTTAAAGATAGAGAAGGGGATAATCACAGGAGCATAGCTCCTTTTGAAGATCTCATTATTTTGTGATTTAACCTGTCTGTAATGTGTGTGCATGTGTGTGTACGTGCACATGCGCACTATAAGCACATTTAACCTTGAGAAAATCCTGCATCTGGCACAGGTTTTCAGCAGGCAGTCCTCATGCTAGCAAACGTGAGAACTAGATCGGACTTTCTACTTGCTGTGATGGCAACAACAGTTCATAAATTACTTGCCTGCTTTTAGCTTAGGGTTTGTGAATGATTTTGGATACCAGATATCAGCCGTTACCTTGTTAATACTGTTCATCTTCATGTCAGTAGAGGTCACTGTGATAGAAATGGCAAATCATACAGAAAATATCTGCAGTCATGAACAAAGAGTTTGAAAATAATTCTATTTCTCTTTCACGGTTTCACACACAGTGTTGCCTTTCACATTCTGGTGTCCTATGCATAACAAAACCTGGCAAGAGCATAAGAATAGCAGTAATACATGTTTCTCCATAATTGCTCTTTGTCATTCATTTCTTCAGCGTTAACAACACTCCAGACAACCCCAAGGTCATCTGTATCTTATGCTAAGGGACACATTCCCCTTCTTATGAAACGAAATGTGCAAGCCAACAAAATCCATTGCCTGCTTCCAGATGAGTACTTGAGTCTCAGCTCCGTGACCATGCTCAAGGAAAGCAAAGCCACTGAGAATATGATGGCATTATAAACTGGCAACCAAAGCAACTGAAAATATCACTAGCAGTATTTCCTTTTTCACATGTGCACAGTCAACAATGTGTGCTTAGTTTTTAGTACAGAGCGCCAAACCTGTGCCCTGAGACAACCATCCCTAGAAACCTGACCTTGGTACAGAGCTAAAGGATGTTAGACATGAAGACAAACAATCCTCTAACAATTTCTAGAGTGTACCAAAAAAAAGTTGCATAAAGCATATCATTAATTTTCTGTCATTAATCTTATTAAATTTTGGTAGGTAGTGCCTATCAAATGCAGGCAATGCGCCTACCAAATGTAGAAATGCATATGAAAGAAGCATAATCGAGAGGAAAAGAGAGAGAGACCTTTATAAAGAAATCGGCAAGAATTCACCAACCAAAAAGTTATAAATAATACATCTCTGGGAGGGAAAGAGGAGTGATTATTTTCACCAAGCACTAATAAAACTGCAGGAAAAAAAACTATTCCATAGTTTGACTTCTCTTGTATTGAAGACAACGAGTTTTATTTATTTTTCATAAATAAGCATCTTTTAAACAGAAAATAACTCACTCCCCATTTCTATTATAGGGAAAATTAAAAGAAACCCATGAAATAGTTACTAGCTCAGGTTAGAAAGGCATAAAAATAGGATATAGCTTTGTTCAAAGACAGGTATGTCATTTAAAAACATTTTTAGATTATTTTTCATAAGAAAACGTTTAAAATGTAATATATAACAAAAATTTGCAAATAATAAATTTAATATATAACAAACCACTCATCCTTTTTGTTGAGTAGTAAAGAATAAAATGTATTTTCCAATTCTTTGATGGCAATTTTTTAAAGAAAATTCAGTACAATGCCATGAAGTAACCGGCAAGAATCTTTATCTTCAACTCTTTTGGCACCAAAACATTTCCCAGAGATCCACAAATGACCCTTGTCCCATTGCCAAAGCAGCCCTTGACATTAAGAAAAGAAATTCTGGTGGCAGCAGAATTTAGTGCCTCAGAAATGGCAGATCCAACATCACCAGTCTCCTAAGAGCTGTGGATTGTGCTAAGGGAATTTTCCCCCCAAATTCACCTACTGTTACTCATAAAAACTGAGGGATGCTGCTTCTCTGCTGCTAAACGCCAGGCAGACCGGCTGTTCCGCAACTTGCGAAACAGTTGCTGATTTTTTTCCCTCGCTAAAGAACTCTCTGTAACAAAGACGCATCTTCCTGCAAGGGGACACCAAATAATGAGCCCTGGCCCCATGTTAAACCACACCACCTTGGGAGTTTTCCAGAGGTTAAGTGATAAATGCAGAGGCATCAGAGAGTCATGGCTCTGCTCACTCCAGGGTCCAGCTTCAGGGTTACAGCATGCACCAATCAATATTGTTTGGACTCCACACAACAGATGTTAAGTCTTTTCATCACAATAACTCAGTCTCTAACTAACAGCCCCAATCTCTTCAGTGTATAGTATAAAAAAAAAAAAAAAAGAGAGAGAGAGGGGATTACTCAGGTTTCAAGTTATAATTATAACTTAGTAGTGCAGCACAATACATGAGTGAAATATGAAGTCAATCTGTTATACCTACAACCTGTTAAATTTGTTGTGAAGTGACAGCCCGTCTAAGAAAATCACACTGTCCAAAGCTATTTGATCATGTAAGCAAAGGTCCTAGTGTCATGTGTAGGGAAACAGAGATAAACACAAAATAGGAAGGATCAAAAAGATAACAAACAGGAGAATAAAAAGATTCAGACAGAACAAGAACTCAAACAGTATTATTTCTGACTCTTTTTGCTTGTATCATATTTAATGCTTTAGGAAGTTTTGTTTATCTAAATAGCACTCAAAGGAATGTACGTCTGTTACTCTGCATAATTTGACTATGTCTTTTCTTTCTGTCACTTTTCCTTTTGGGTCCTCAATTCTGTGCAAACATGTGCTTAATTTTAATGTGGATGTAATTTCAATGAAATCACAATGAGGTGTTTTTGTGTATAGGTCTTTTTTTTTTGGAGAAAGTCTTTTTGAGAGACCGTATTCCCTATCTTTACACAAATACTTCCTAAAGTAAGTAGTGATTTAGTCTGGCACATTCAGTCACTGCTGTGCACATCTTTGATACTTTATTAAATATTAAACAACAGGAGTGGCATATTTATATTGCAATATTAATCAAATATAAAAATATAACAGCTTCTCTGAAGAAGAAATTATTGTGTTTTTAAACATTTCCTTCTACAGAGAACAGAAAAAAAAGTTACCTAGGAGACTTGAGACTGACATATGACAATTGTGAATGAGGTCTGAAACTTCCTTCGGCAACAGCTAACGTAACCCTGCAGCCCTAGAATAACAGGAGATATAAAGTCTTTTTCCTTTCCTTTCCTATAAAGTCTTCAGCTTGCTCATTAGGGTGCCATTACTAATGAACTCCGCAAAGGGAATATAGATTTCTCTATATTGCCATTTTCACTATCATTTGAAGGTACATGATGCAATTACTTAATGGCTTACATAATCCATTCAAAAATTGGGATGGGAGGAATAGGAATGTTTCGCAGCTCCACAAGCGTGAATGAGCCCTGTGATGCAGGAATGAGTATTGCACTGGAAAATCTTGATATAAAGGTATAAAGTCCTATTCAGTCTCCCCTGTAATTTGTTGAAGACAGCAAGGATGTACCAAAAATTCTGTCCCTGACTGCTCATTCAAAAATACCATGTTAATCACAACACACATAAAACTATAGAACTACATCTTTCATCACCCAATGTTTTGCATTTACACGTTTACACAGCTATATTAGGAGAGGAGACACATGGGAGATGTGTAAATTAGCACCAAGAACGTCTTGTACGTCCACTAGACACCATGCTTGAATTATTTTTAAATAAAAGTGACCACAAGTACAAATCAGATTTACTGCTTCTTCGAGAATCTTTTCAAATTTAATGTGAACAACTCAGTTCTCCTGTCAGCAGTACTCAACTAATGCTCAATCAGTTACACACACATGTATGTGATCGGAAACAGTGGGGTAACTGAAACGTGTTAACCTCAGCTGAATACACAGAAACTTTTCTATATTTACTTTTGCCAAAGTATAGCTGTGTTTCCAGTTGCTCATATTCATTGTGTAGCCGTATTCTCAACCCCAAAATCAATACGTCTAACCTTTCAGATCAGTTAATCTCCTTAGCAAGTATAAAAAAAAAGTACACTTTTCTTTCAGAGAAGCTATACCATGGATGACTCAAACGCAACAGTCTTTGAACACTGTTGGTTAACAAGGAGTTACTAGGATGCATCATTATATTATATGGACACTATGAGTCACATTTATTATGATACCTAGTTTGTATAAATGAGCTCAAATTACCAGACCCACATTTCTTATGAAGGCACGAAAGCAATTTAAATTATTTGTTGTATATCCAGAATCACAAACTTTCTTCTGTACACTGAGCATTCTAAAGAATTAATGCTTGATATATGAGCCCATTAGATGAAAAGAACCACTCAATTCACTTTATAGTAAGTATATTTTACTGAAAGTGCCCTTGAAAGCAACTATGCACATCTTAAGTGTTCCTTCCTATGTACTCTTTAATCCTTGCCAATGAAATTAGTCTCTATTGATTTCCTAGTTCACTAACAAAAATGTCAAAATAGAAGAGATAAATGAAAATACTATTGACCTCATTTCTGGACTTTCTGTTCCTCTTTACATATATGACAGCTTTATTTATGAGGAAGGGCTTTTTTTATTATTATTTTAGAAGTTACAGTCTGTCTAAAGCAAAACTTAGAGCATATCAGGATCCCACTGCAATTTTTAATGGCCCCTGTTGATATTTGTCTTTCATTTGTTTAATGCCAAAGGAATTAAAATCTCTATCACACCTCAGAGATCAGCACGAGCAGCGGGACCGGACCCCAACGCAGCTTCCTCATGCCATGCGGACGTCAAACCTCGGCACGCAGCTGCACCCGCAGCGTGGCGGGGAGGCACCTACCTTGCCCAAAGCCAGGCAGGAAAACCAATACCGATTTCCAGCAGCCGTTTGGCTGCAGAAATGCTTAACTTTTTCGGGCTGCCTCTGATGTGCGTCGTCAAGGAAAGCTTTAAGCACAGGAAGCCCTGGCACTGATCAAGGTACAAGAGCTAAAAGCAATAGAATCGGAGGGAATTCAGAGCTCCTGTGTACAAAGAGCTCTGTATTTTGTGATCTCCCAGTTCTAGGACTCAAATCCTTTCATTCGGTGCCAAGTCCATTTTTGAAAGGCACGGCCTGAGGAAAAAATTCTCTTTGCATTCTCATTTCCCTTCTTACAGGCTTTTCCAAGCAAGTCCCTCTTTCGGCCCACAGTTACACTCTTTCGATTATGTGTAATTGTGTACATTTTATAGGTACAGATAAAATACTGATGCTTTTATATATCCTCTTTTTATTTTTCCCATTGCTTTGTAAAAACAATTATAAGGATGTTCCCAAAATTACATTTTTTTTTAGGAAGAAAGAACGGGACTGAACAAGACTGAACAAGAACACTTGTAGATTGATTTCCTAACTTGATGATTTTAGATTTTACTTGCAGGTCATACATGCTATTAAATATTTGAGAAGAGGAACTATTATTAAAAAATTACTTCAATGACTTCATCTTTTCTGGAACTATTAATTAATTCCACAAATAGATTATAGTGCCTATCTTAGAACTTCCTAATGTTGGAGAAAATAGAAAGATGGGCAGATAACAGTATGAGAAATACATGGCATTACAATATGAATACAAAAATAGTACCACTGAAGATGTTTCGTCATCTTTGATAGCACCAAGTTACAACTATCTTCAAAATTGTTTTGACTTTTGGCCTGTTCTGATCTCAAAAATGGCAAAGCAAAGATAATGAAGAGTAATAAACTGCCTAGCTTTAAGTTAAGAGAGTCTTAGTTAATGTCTCTATAAAGCAAATGAAAAGGACAGATCAAATAGATATTAAACAGACTAATCACAAACATTAAAAACTAAGCTGGAGTTTTCCTTGTTTAAAACACAGCAAACTTTAAAAAGTGAACTCAGACTAAAACCCAACAAACTAATGTAACTATTCAGCGTTAAGAATCCCATTTTGTATTCTTGGCATACCAAGACACATATTCAATTGTTTTATTATGCTACCATTCCTTTAGATACCTGCATACCATTTGGAGCACAATTTTAAACTTTTATAAATATATTTGTGAATTCTGCTTCAGAGCACATCTTTTAAAACTCCATTTCCATTCTTCGCAGCTATACGGGATGAAATGCTTCATTACAAAGGAAAATGGTACTTTTCAATAACAGCATTTTCTGATTATTAAATTAAGCAAGTCTGGTTTTGTTAGATCAAGTGACATAGCAGAGAGTTTCTAGTATGGCAAACAAAGAAATTGTGAATTTGATGGCAAGTACTAGAGCTCAGACAGCCAGCATGCTAGGGAAGTTCTGTCTGTAGTTAAAATTAAATATTTTGAAAATAAAATAAAAAAAAAAAGTCTTCATCTTTTCATCTTTCAATTCCAGCAAATATATGGCACAGAATATATAGGACTCAATAAAGAAGAAAGGAGAAAGATGATGTAACGTCATTGGCACAGAGTCTTAAACTCAGACACTACTTTCACAGATGTGGCAATAAAAAATGTGGAAGGGAACGGAGCATCTACAGAACATCTTCCAAGGGAAAAAAAAAAATACTCCTATATAAAGACAATCAATCCTTGGGTTTAAAATGCAATGATAAAAAGACAAAACAGCTCCTAGTAATTTGTTAGAGAGACACATGCAATGGATAAGAAAAAAAAAAAAAAAAAAAAAGCCAAATTCCAAGGTTTGCTGGGGCTTTTTACAAAACTTTTAATATTAGAAAACAGCATATATTAGATATGACAGATTTCTCAGCTCCTTAGAACTTGAAATCTGAAAAAGGGAAGAACCAAAATAGACCCCAATAACATTGCTAAGAAATGCATGAGACTCAGCTTTCACACAGAAATTGTCTTGGCCACTACCCGTCTTCCCCTCATGGATGTTCAGACTATTTCTATATTTTTTTTTTTATTTGCACTGCGTACCTTCTTTCTCATTCATGACCAGAATGCAGACTACTACATCTGCTACAGACAGAGCAAACAATATACGTGAGAAATATGTAATTCATTTCGCTTAAAAGCTGAGAGCGAGCAGCAAAACACGAGCAATAAGTTTTTCCTGGTTCACTAGATCATAACCTGAAATTCTAAAAAAAAAAAAAAAAAAAAAAATCAAATCTAAAGGAAAAATATAAACATAATAAAAAAGCAGAACTTTTTTTATGACAAGGAAAAGGAGCAAACACACAAGTGCACACACACACAAATGCACACACAAACACAAATTTTACGTGTATAAAAGGCTTCTGCTTTTCCCTTTTGGAATGAAAGATCATAGAGAAGACAATCTCGCAGAATAACATTTTTATCATTCAGCCAAATTAAGTCCAGCAGAGGAATCTTAGTACTGGCCAACACTGAATGGAGCCAGAACTCTCTGAAAATTCTTAATGTAAGCAACTTACCCAGAGAAAACACATATACACACACAGGGACCTGCAAATATATACACTTAAGCAGCATCCCTGCATACACATACAAGTATGAAAAATGAAGACTTGCTACTTATTTTCCAGTAACATAGCAATAAGCCTGGGTAAGCAACTTTAAAGTCGTTCTTTAAAGAAGAGTTCCTCTTTATACTCCAGAACTGACCCTCTGCACTCCCACAAATGCCCAACATCAGGCCTCACATCTATATCAGTTGTTATGGCATTAAAACAATGAAGACTTTAATATTGCCCATAAGAACAAACGCTGAAAGTATTTTTTTTTCACTGTCTCTTCTTGATTCAAAAAAATGCAAATTTTGACAGAGTAAAGTGGTCATTTGTTCCTAAGTGCTGAAGCATCTGAATTAAAATCTCAGTACAGATTAAAAGACTTAGGGTTATCTCCTTTTCACAGGCATAGACTGATCTACAAGCCTACAACAAGAAGCCAGTCTGGAAGATGAGGAAAAAGGCTCAAGGAGCACACAGAGAAATTGTAGTAATTATACCACCTTATTCCTTAAATCAAAAAGTAAAAATTATTTCTAATAAGTAACTGAGAAGTGGTAAGGCATAAGAAATAAAATGAAGTATAGAATGCAATAAGCACAACAGGCCCTCCATCAGAGTCTAAATTACAGTCAGTTTTAACAAAAGCAGTGAGAAAGTGTGAGCAACTCAATGACTTCCAGAGAAGAAAACATTTATTAGTCAATCATTTCCACTGAGAGAAAAGTATCATTTTTTCTAATGCACACTGGCCAAGATCTTGAATTATTGCTTTGTACTCTATCTAGAAAGATGACAGTCTTGCACTTATATAATAAACAGAATTAGGCTAAAAGCTTCTGTCAAACAAGACTGACAACAATCAGGAAAAATACTGCAAGAATAATCACAGAAAATTCACAGTTGTGTAACAAAGAACAATTTTTTTTCTTGGGAAATGAATTTCAGCATATAGCATACAAAATATATTCCAAAAGCAACTGCCTACAACACTATAAAAGCAACACTTGCTTAAGTGTAATGAAGAACTCTAGGAAATGTGAAGAATCTGGAAAATGAGTAGTTCTTGCAAGCAAACTTTTATTACTCGCTTATACCATCTGCATATACTGTCTGTGAATGTATTAGCAAATCATATTGAATAAGCAAGGGGTGTATTTTCTAGCAGTATATTGTAGGTTCTGCCTGCATATTTACCTCTATAATTTAAGCACTGTCTATCTGTGAACCATAAACTTCTACATAAAAAATAACAGAGCAAAATAATCAAGGCACTCAAAATCTGACCCTGCTCTTGTGTCCACTGGCAGGTATTTCTGGCTATTTTCATTCTGGTCCTCTCTGAGGGTCTGGGACTCAGTTTTAGGGCATTCAGATTCAGTCAAAGCAGCAGCTGTTTTGTGTTAGTTCAGTGGCTATTCATGAGCACATTTAACAGGTATCAGAGGAGTTGTGATGAAAGATGATTCTAATAAAACACTATTCCCAACTGTCAACTTTTTGCTATTTATGTTCCTAGACATATTCCAATTTTGTTTTATTTTTCTAAAGTAACACGATTAAGGGAATTGATGACATGGAGATAGCATGTAAGACAACACGATTCCAAATGAAAATTCTAAAGATTTCTAAAGCATCAAGAGATCAAGCTGATACTTCTAGAAAATGTAAAAAATGCCTGGCAATAATTTCTGAATATTTTGTCACTGGTTGCCAATGTAAAGCAATTTTTTGAGTAGAAGCCAAAGCAGTGAAGCTTATAAACCATAAAGGGATACAGAAATGAAGGAGAGAGGAGAGGGGGGTGAGGGAAGAGAATGCAGGGCAGGCGCTGGCGCTTCTAGGGGTAAGACCAGAGAAGCAGCAGTAACAGCAGTAACACCCTGGAAGCCTGACAGCTAAACAGATCCTTCAGAATACAGATGAGATTTCTGTGAATATGAAACTATGACTATATTTAAATATCAAATAATTTGAAATGAAAAAAAAAATACTTTTACTAAGAAACAAGGCTTAGCAGCATCTGAACAGAAAGCTGCTTGTACCAAAGACTGTTGCTACTTTTCACAATTCCTTAAAAAGTCAGTACTGTAATAACACTATAAGTCTCTTTGCTCACCTCCTCTTGATCAGTTGTGGTAACCAATTTTGTCCCAGGGAAGAAATCTCAAATATACGACAATCTTACAAATTTTGTGAAAACAGGCAGCTGTTAGAAGACGCTATCTGTTAGTTAGAAGATGAAGTGAATATTACTTTTATTTAGCTGTATAAAATCCACTTCTTAGTCCAGGCTTCTTTCTGCAGTCTGAGATTTTATTTAATTAAAACATCAGTTCATAAACATAAACATATAGGAAATTAGGATGCACTTAATCTTACAGAACTACTTTTCAATAATTCTAATTTAAAGTATACAAAAAGATCAGCATCCAGGTCTTTCTCAGTATCCTGCCTCTGACAGCATCCCTGAGAGCAGCCAGCAAAAAATGCCACAGGAAGGGACGCAAAAATAGAATAATCACACAGCAATTCTTTCCCTGACGTATTCTGCCAGTAGCTGGTATTTTGTGTTTGTGTAAGACTGCGACCGTGTTCATATCCTGGGCTTGAAGCTGTCCTCATTATATTTGTCATAGGAGGGCTACAGGAGTGGTGACTTACGTAGGATCCAGAAGCAAGTTGTCTTACACCTCCCTTTGTGTACCTGACCCCTCCATACTTTCTAAAAGAAGGAACAGATGAGCAGATGCACTAAAATACGTTCATGAACAAAGGTATGAATTCCTGCTGCCTTAGAAAGAGCACAGAAAAGTTCATGCTCAACTATTAGAAAACAAACCAGACAATTTTCAATTCCAGTAAAACCAAGTGTACAGTGTTAAAGCTGTACAGAATAAAGGGACTACATTGTCTTTACAATTAATAACAGTTTAAGAAATACTAATATTTTGAATCTTGAGTTTCCAAAATCTGCTATGCAAAAGAGTATGTTGATAGTCCGAAGGTGCATTTCTTATACGCAGCAATTTGGGAAGCTAATTGAGAAGATAACTCACAAGTTTATTGGACCACGGTACCTCCTGAACCAGAAACAACACTACAGCCTCAGCACAAAGCTGTGTCTAAGTGAACCAATATTTTCAGGTGTAGAGTATATTAGCTTGGACAAAGCAATGTGTTAATTCAGCGGTAGTATTTTCAATACCCTAGCCAGTGTTTCTGCACTTCAGAAATGACATAATCAGCCCTGCTGACCCTAGTTTTAGGGTCAGAAAAAAATCCTGTGGACTACTTAGCATGCTGTTTACTTAAAATGGATAGGTTCTTTCTGACTGGCCCTGATTGTCTGGGATATCCACTGATTGCTTGTTGTAAGAAGCACTGATATATGGTACTGATTTTAAAAAGGCTATATTGCAGTGTTAATTTACAAGAGATTCAATTAGTAAAGATGACTGCCAACAATTTTTAACACAGCTCTCTATCTGCTTGTGAATTCCTTTCACAAAAATGTAAATTGTTAAACTTTAGAAACAATTTCCAAAGTTTCAAAAAGATAGGTCCCTTTGAAACACCTCAAACAACACAGTCAGAACTTAAGAACAGAAGAAAAAAAAAATCAGTTCTTACTTTTAGAAGCGTTGGTCTAAATAATTTGTTGGATTTTCACTCCACCTGCTGCTATCCACTCTGTTCCATCAAAACGTGCTCATTTATTGTAGTACACCTGCTTTTCTGAGCAGTGTGGAGGTGTCTTCTGTGTTTTACACATAGAAAGTTGAGCAGCAGCTGAGCAGTAGTATTTATTTTCTTCTCTAAATCTCTGAAGAAGTTTTCAGCTGGCCTACCTTTTTTGTTTCAGTAGGGTTTATGATATCATTCTGTTTATAAACAAATTAAAATCTCCCACTAACAAAGGCTATTGCCTCCTCCAGATGAAGTCTAATCATTTTTCATGATTTCAATCATCAATACTGTCTCTAGTCTTCATTACGCTCAGAAGAGAAAAAAAATTCTCCTTTCTTTCTGTTACTGTGGGAAGAATCTATTCTCAAATACCCAATTATTGAAACATCTGCTCCAATGAGTTGTCCAGACAACTAAAATAAAGTTACTATTTTTGTCAAGTATTTGAACAATTACATCCTAGGGTTTGTTTGTTTGGCTGTTTTTTTTGCTGAGAATCCTATTTGTCCATGTACTAGACCAAGAGACTCTGCAAGAATTTTTCCTGTCAGCGTAATAAGGTGAATAGGTGAATATGATCGCAGCTGTATGGGCTACTTATAGTGACAGTCCCTTACACACAGTTTGTTCAATGAACCTTTGAAAATTCTTTTTTTTTTTTTTTTTCCTGAAAGAAATAGAGATAAGAGAGGACCACTGTCTCCGTTCTTCCTCTAAAAAAGTGTTGCCACAACCTCATGGGACATTCATACAGCATTTACACTCTGCTTGGAAAACGGAGATGTTATTTTTTAATTTCCTCTACTAAGGATATACTCATGGCCACATTGGTCTGAGCAGGGGATAAATTACAATGTCTTAGGAGTGTCGTTTTACAGGATACTGGATACAGTTTATTAGAAATAGTTAGCTTTAAACATAAATTTAGCAAAAATTTACAGCTTTTATCAACCTACTTGAAACTGCGAGACCTACTCCTTTACATAATACCAATGTATAATCTTCATTTTTTCAAAAATAACTCATCATTTTGGTAAGTACTGTTAAATCTATCTAGAATTTACAATATACAATTATATATCATTATTTATACCCACTAGTTAGCCTGAGACACATTTTTAATACAGTTTTATTATAATGTGCTTCCATTTTTGTAGCCTAAGCCTGAAGCAAGACAACTGTCAATTTATTCTCACTACTCTCTAAGGTTTCTCATCCTGAACTTAAACTTCACATCTCAGACCGAAAACAAGGAAAGTTTTATGGTCTTGTAAATCACATAATCTCATCTGGCAAATTACAACACCTACCTCTCATAAGGATATAAACCTGAAAAATCTTTAAAAATCTATAATTCCTTGTACCTTCTCTCTGTGTAGGTTTATTAAAGATACACAGAATAAAATATGAGGCACTTCTTGGTATGGAAAATTACTCCAGGAGGCAGCAGACAAACTTTCCCTTCTTGCTTCCCAGGGAGAAATTTGGCTCTGGAGATTTCAGATCTCAGCATCAGACACTATCAGGACTCTTCTATCATCTAAACAGTGCAACTGATACTTATATCCAGATCATAGCATGCACATGGGGAGAGAGGATCATAATAGTAGGATCATTTTCAGTTATCATACAGACCTCGTTGTTCTAAGGCAACCAGATCCAGGAAAAAACAGTCTCCTCTGAACTCCTCTTTTCTTCTCTGTGACAGACACTTGAGAATCGTTTCATTACACAGTCCTGTTCAAGTGTGCTAATAGGAACTCTTCAGCCACAATGTCTGCTTCATCCCTATTTATTTATCTAAATGATTGCTGCCAAAACAAAGACTACATCATTTTACACCCCTGGTTTGCAGATTATATAGCCAGGGCATCTGTAAAATGAAGGTTATGCTCATTTATTTTGGCAAACTGCTTTGAGATCAACTGATGACATGCAAGATCTGTACACAGTTGTTTTAATAACACACTAGCTAATCATTTATCTTTAGACAATCTGTATTGATTTCTATATAATTTATTTAAAGCATTTCTTTTTAGTGGTTCCTGTTTTTTTCTTCTTTTTTAAGAAAAAGGTCTTCCTTTCTCAATTTTTCATTTTCTCCAGGAAAAAAAAAAAAAAAGAAAGAAAAAGAAAAATCTATTCTGAATTAATTTTATAAACAAGCTTTTAGCATAGCTACAAAGTAGCTCAATAACATGAAATTCAGACAACCTTATCCCACATTCTGGAATGAATTAATGTGGCTGCTGAAGTCTAAAAGAATGAAGAATAGCTGCAGCACTGTATGCTGTTGCCAACTTCTAAAAAACAGAGCAATGCGTCACTGCTGCCACTGGGGAACAGTAATAAGGGTGTGCAAAAGATGAACAGGGCAATGTTGATCTGAAACAAATAATAAATAAAACTAAGGAATTCAATTAAAATCTGAAAATCTAAATACAGAACTTAATTTAAGAATGAGTATTTTGACAATTTTTCCTTGCAGTTCTAGAAGGAAGCCAACATTACAAAAATGTGCTTTGCATATTTCTTTGCAGATGACTCATGTTCCCCAAACTGATTAACAAACAAATATATTTTCCTCCAAAATTTTCCTCAAAAACAGAAACATTTTCAGGTAAGTAATTTTAAAATACGTTAATCTTGTCCAAAAATAGATATAAGCAGGATCAATGGAAATAAAACTTTGCATCTTCATTTTTATCTCGTCAAGCTTGTAGTAGATGATTTTAATTCCACATATTGGAAAGACTTAAGGTGTCATTAAGTCCAGTTTGCACTTTTCTCAGACAAATACAATATGACTCCTTCCACAGACTGTTCCTGTTCCATTCAAAAATCAGCCCTTCCACCTCCTTTCAGGAATCTCACTGGACAGTTATTCAGAACTTTACTTCGCTGATGGTTGGAAACTATTTTTAATTTCCATAGTTGTTCGTAACAAACGTTTTATAAATTTGCTCAAATCCTGTGTCAGTTGACCTGAGTATCTAAGAGCTTCTCGAAGGCTTCAAATGAGAGTAGGATATCACTGGAATGCTTTAATCACACAATAGGAGAGAGAGCTTGCACTTAAATTCATATGGTCCAAAGAGGTTTGAACTTTGGATTCTGGAAACAAAGTAGGAAGATTTCTATTTCCATTATATAGTTTAGGAACTGAGATACAAAGATGACCCAGCTTCCCCAAATCATACAGATAATCTTTGCAGAATGAGAAATCAACTTGGGGCATAATCACTGCCTTTCTACTAATCACATCTCTTTTTTTCTAAATTCCTAAGTGATCACTTGAGATATAGGAATAGTACATTTTTCTTTCACTGCTTGAACAGTATGATAACATTTACAGAAAGAAAATCAACAAATTTTTGATCCAAAAGTCATGCTAAGTACCCAATAGTCTTCCATTAAAATAAATAAATAAATAAATAAGGAGGGTTACCTGCAGAGGCCAAGAGCAAAAAGGGCTGGGAAAAAAAAAAAAAAAAGAAAGAAAAAAGAAATATTGCTGAGATGAGGGAAACATGGCTAAAATAGTATACTTTTGGAAACCTCACATGAAGCTTATCACGGATACACCTTTTTGATTTTGATCCACCTTTTTGATTTTGATCCACCTTTTTGATATTGTTGTCTGTTTTAATTACAGCAGCTACAAATCGGTGTTTTGCTTCTCTAAATACCTGTTTGAACCTGTGATTTACATGAGAGTGCATTTATGTGAGGCCCACATCCATAACCACAGAGATCACTAACTTGCTTTCTAAATGTACAGCTTGTGGACAAGCCACAAGAAAAGAAAGCTTCACTAAATTCACCAGGAAAGCACGAGCCTAGCCTTAGTTCCCAATGCTAGACAGATAATGTGAGTTAGACAACTAGACTTCAAGTTTTTTCTAATTAGCAACCTTAATTCGACTTATCCATCCAGTGGTGCTGAAGCAAATATTCCACTTTTAAAAATTCCACAAAAGCTTTATGCTTTGGTTTAGCCAAAAGGTTCCTACTAAGCTTCATGTGGGATTGCAGAGTTGAGCCTTCCCCTTCCCCAAGTCAAGGGACACTACCTGTTCCCTTGCATTGGATATTGCCAACAAACACACAGACACATTATCATTATGTCAAAATGCTGACAGCCAGGCACCTATCCTGCCAACACCTAGAATGTGTGTAGCCCTCAGCACGTCAAAAGCACTGATTCTTTCCAAGACTGTGCATTATCTTCTCCAGAAGAGATGAACAGATGCCTCCTATAGACTGACATCACCTCGTCACTGTAGCGTCCTCCCTCCGCCCCTGCTTCTGAGGCCTGCATGCACAATATGCTCAAGAACTCATAGCTCTGAGAGCTCTACTTGTTTCAGCCGCATTCCAATATTCCTTGTCCACCATCACTCATGGATCTCCCTGTCAGACACCTTTTCAGCCACTTGTGTTGCCTTCCAACATTCCATTCCAGCTTTTGATCTCTTCCTCGAGGATATCTTCTGCTCCAGTACAGCCACTCTCAGCCAAAGCCATTCCTGCTGGCAAAACCCCTTCAGTTCACACCTGGACTGCTACAGTCCTTTAGCCTTGCCTGCAGAGCCTGTATTATCTCTGTGCGCCACAAACCAGCCAATGTACGTACCTAAGAACCAGAAAACATTCAGCATGATTCTCTTTAGACCAAGGCTTTCTTTGATGCTGAAGCGTTACGTATGAGAGGCAAGGAGAACACAGAGCACTGGACAGAAATACGCCGAGGATAAGCTACATTTCGCTTGTATTTATTCGACCGCTTTCTTGCATAGCTTCCTTCTGCCTCAATCTAGTAGCTTCCCCACTAGCCAAATGGAATTGTGTTGCAAAAGTGTTGCTATGAGTTGAAAAAGACTGACAATGTTATTAGGAATTAAAAGTGCGGCAATTGAAATATTTAACCATGTGCATTATTTATATGACTACTGTTACAATTGTCAGTTGTATTAAGATAGTGCCTGAAGGCCCAGTGTTTTGGACTCTCTACAAGCACAGAACAAAGTCAGTCTTTTCATTAAAGGGCTTACAATCTAACTTAAGTGGGGAAACAGAAACGGGATACGACAAGAAACCAATGCAAAAAGATAGTATGATAGGAAGGGTTTTCAAGCACATTAGCAGCCAAGCTGTTGTCAACTCATGTAGCAAACCTAACAAAAGAGTTGTAAGGAGGGGTGTTCTGGGAATAGTAAAAGCCCCCTGAGCTTCAGGCATAGCATGAGGGAAAGTTCAAAGTTGAAAACACTGGTGAATGAAATGAATTTGAGATTTCTACCAGATATCCTGATTGCTATAACTTATTTAATTATATGACAATGGCATATCTTCCAGTGGAGAAATAGACAATTTTGGAATTTAAAATATTTGGAATTTAAAATATTTGGAATTTAAAATACTCAATCTCTTTCTATTCTGAATATTTGTTTCTTTTGGCTAGCCCCATTCATTGTCAATCAAGTTAAAATAATGACTCAGAAAGGAGACTTCCTGACACATTTATCCACTAGTTTTTAGGCTGTTCCACAGTGCAGTATTCCCATTAGTTCTTATTTTGCATATAAAAGGATTGCATTAATAGGCCAGACTAAGAGAAGGTATTTGGTCATACTTATCATCCCACTTCGGCGTTTATTACTTATAGTGATACTTGAGTCCGGAACTACACAAATAAAAGCAGGAAATATCACTCATATAAGTATGTTATGGATGGGTTTTTTTTGAAGTTTGTATTAGATATGCCGTTAAAAATTGACTTAAATTAAGAGAATATTTTCTTGCTTTCTGTGATATAAGAATAATTACACAAATACAAATCAGTTAATTTCCAAAACCTGCATAATTCCAAACCTCTGAAAGTTACAAGTCAGAGGGCTCTCACAGCCAGCAAGCTAACTTTCTAAGCTTTTTTTTTTTTTTTTTTCTAATTTAACACAGTGTACATCTTTGCTACACAGTTAACTCAGGACTTTTGCTACTGGTTGCCACTAACTCCCTTGCCACTTCACCACCATCAAAAAATATCACCTAACTTCTGTGTTGCCTCAAACTCAGACCCAGCTGGGGATATTAGAAAATGTTCAGATTTTAACTTTTCTGGATATCAAATTTCCTGAAAACAAGGGCACTCTCTTTGGGTCTTGAGACAAGTCAACCTGTGGCAGAAACAGAAAGTTTCTCTCCTGAGGCTCTGACTACTGGAATTCACTAGTTGCTGCTATAGGATAACACAGCCATCCATATAGGCCAATGAATGTTTTTGAATTAAGTTTTTGCATTTTATTTGAATTTCTGAATAAGCTTTTTGAATTAAAAACTTATTCAGGGACACAGTGCATCTCTTCATCCTGATCTAGATTGTGTACTTGAATTAGCAGATGTCATTGGATCTGCAACATGCAAGTCACATTGTTAAGATTTTCTTCCCAACCCACAAAAGCAACAAATAGCTTTCTCTAAATGAAACTGCAGAACTTATTTTTATGACAGTTGGAATAGCATGTCTGAGAAGTGCATTTCAAGAAAGAAGAAATACAGAAAGTCCAGACAACAGCAACAAGAATGAATGATTTAAGCACAAGGAAAAAAAAAAAAAAAAAAAAAAAAAAAAAACTTTGACCTTACCTGCTCCCTAATGTGCTCGCAGCCAGAAAAAAAAAAAAAAAAAAAAAAAAAAAAAGAGCCATTTCTTTCTAACAGAAAAAAAGATAAATAGAGTTGATTAAGAGAAGAAAAGAGAGAAAACGTGATTAAAAACCTTAAATATGTAAAAATTTGGTACAAAGTAGGAAAAAAGTCTCTGTAATCACAGTGCAAAAAGTAACAGGCTTATATAACTTTTACTGAGTAAGTTTCAGGTAAGAAATTAGCAAAAACTTTCTAATGACAAGGCTAATAAAACTATGTAGGAGTTATGTAGTGATACCAATAGTACACACCAGCACAGTTTGCTGTGGGATCCTGACTTGGAATGAAAGCCGTATTCTGCAAAAATCTCAGTTTCTTCATCTTGATAATCAGTTGGATTCTATCATCAACTAGTTACAGATCAGCTATGTGCATTAATCTATTCTGCAAGTTCTTTCTTCAACCATTTAACAACAATTATTTTCAGGTCTGGACTACACAAAATGTCTAGCTTTAGCTGCTAGGAGTAATGATTTAGCAATTTGTTCTGAGGCTTTAAAAACAACACCAGTAAGAACAACAAAAGACATCAAATTCCAGATTTAGTCTCTGGAAGAATATTTTAAAAGGGATTAGCTTTAAAATATTTTGTTTTCAAATTCTAGACGTGCTCAAAATTCTTAATCCTATGTCTATATTTGACTATTGAGTAAGGGGGTCTTTCAATTTTTTTAACTGAAGAGTAGATCATCTTTAAGGGTAGATCACCTACTATTAATGGTGGATTATGTTTAATAATTACAACTGCAGTCCTCCAAATACTGCATGAGAATAGGTTTATTTCAGAGAACTGTAGTCTCAGGGGCTGTTCTTTATATCTTGGAGAGTTAACCCAAAATAATTAAATCAGCTTCTCCGGTGAGATATTTCATTTCCAATAAGAAAATTATGAATGTCTAATGTGAGAACTCAGGACAACCATATAGCTGCCAACATGACTAGTGACTAAGTATGCAAAAAACAACACTCTCTCTCCAAATTCTTCACAGTTGTCCTGAGTTTTATTCTATAATAAGCTGCATGGAGGAATGGGAAATTCACATAACCATGCACATTTCCTACACTTATCTGCCTTAACAACAGGTAAATGGTAGTAAGGGGGAAAAAAGGGAACAAACTTGTGTTATAAAACACATTTTTGGAAGGTGGAAAAAGGTTTTCTAAAATGTGCATACTTCAGTGAAGTCCATGAGAACTGAAAAGGGTATCAACACAAAACAGAAAGCATCAGGTGTTCTCAAAGTTTCTACACTTAACAAAGTAGCTCCCTTTTACAAACCTGCAGTTTGGTAGAAGTTACAAGTGCCTGTGCTTTAGATAAAATCTTTCAAATACCTTTAATCTCCCCTACAAATGATTGCTCTTTGCTTAGTGTATACATCATTGCCCTGTTCACAACCTTCGGACAAAAAAGGCACAAAACACAACTCCCCCGCCAAGCCCAGCCTCACCAAAGGTGCCAAAACCAGGGCTAAGAGTTAAATGCCCCCCATTTGGCTGCCTGGAGGTACTCACCACAGTGGGTTACTCTGGATGGCTTCCTTCCCCTCCCCCAGCACCTAGAGAAGGGAGAGGGTTTCAGAATTAAATTTGAACTTCCCTGCTTTTGTTACTGTGAGTCACCACCTTAACATTATCTCCACTGTGGACTTTTATCTGTGAATATCTAAGCCCTGTCTTGTGGAAAACTAATTACTGAGCCACTGAGAGGCTTCATAATGTCCTGCATTTAAGTCCTGAACGTCATACATAATGCATAGGAAGCAGTCTCTGCACTCTGATTACAGAACACTGTCATTAAGTGAGCAAATTAAAGATGTGAATAATTCACTGGCTGAGCTTATTGTCAGTGCTGCATTGTGAAATTAGAATTTCTAATAAGTACTGCAATTTTTTTAACCCAATTAACACAGAGAACATCTTGAGTCTGATTAGTACAATAAAAATTATTACCTTATTCTTTTGCTTCACAACAGCCAAATTAAATACTGTACTTAATTATGCAGCATTCATCGCTTCTGTGATAGAATAATAAAAAAAAACTCTCACTCTCGCTTTAATAAGAGTTCTAGTATTTAGAATACCACTGAAAAAACAGAGCATTTGAACCTCTAGCACAATTTCTTATCACAAAGTTGCTCTCTTTTTTTTTTTTTTTTTTTTTTGAGACTTTGCAAATCAGTTTTAACATCAGTGGTCGACAATGATGTCACTGCTGAAGTCGTCTCTGGAAACAAAAAATGTATTCGGGGGAAAAAAATCACAGAATGACCCTTTCAAACAAGCTCTGAAAATCACCATGAATTAACTTTTGGGGGGTGATGTAATGACAGGGGAAAAAAAATCCACTTAATGATTCTCAGCATACATACAGCTTGTGTGTATATGTGTATATACACACACATCTACAAACACATACATATATGCTATATACACACAATATCCTGCTTCAAAAAGACGCTTAGGGAAGATACTAAGGCAAAGAAGGAGGTGGAATAGCTCTCTTACCTCAGTTCCCCCTCGGCACGGGATAGATAACATCCTTTCATCCTAGGAAGGAGGGAAGTCCGACTCAACATCCAGCATGTTGCTTTTCCTGCACACACAGTGCCTGCTGCCATATTAAATAAAGAAAATGATCGCTGAGGATGCAGCTTTTGTCTCCCAATGTTTTTAGGCTGCCTTTTGGCGTCAAGGAGCCCAGGCACCCCAGCACATCTGGCAGGGCAGCACACGCTGCCGGCTGCAGCTGCTGCAAGGGCATTTTCCTCAGCCCTATTTCCTTCCAGCTCCTTTTCCTTCCCCATCCCAGGGAAGTTTAGTCAGTGAGCCTTGGTGGGAAAAATG
>VZSV01000006.1:8039419-8061227 GCA_013398735.1 Nothocercus julius | reverse complement strand
GAGGCTAAGAGAGGGAGAGGGGGCTGTCAGTGCAGATAAATCTGCATATGGAAATCAGGGTTATCCCGGGTACGGTTTTATTTAACCATGATGTACTGCTTTTTTAATTAGACAGGAATTTAGAGAAGGAAATGAGGGATTCTTACATACACACGAGTGAACGGAGCTTTTTTAATCACAGCTGAGTGTTCACAGCAAGCTGTAGCACCAAGAGCAGAACTTTTTTTTATGGTAACTTTCCTGTTAGAATGAAAAGTTTAGTGCGCTGCTGCTAAATTAAACCAACTAACTAACTAACTAAATAAATAAACAACTAAATTAAACTAATGAAACTAACCAAGGGCAATGCAAAATAATGCAATAACTACTGAAAAGATCAGGGAGACACCATTGCACAGTATGTATTTTAAGCAGTTATGCCAAGTACAGGCTTTAAGACTCTCTCCCAGGCCCCTACTCCAACTGCCCTAAACATGCAGGTGATTTTAGTGAATGAAAATAGTGGCACCTAGCCCGAATTTCGCATGTGCTGAGCACAACTGCCCATGTGTGAGGAGCACTGCTGCGCTGGGAATGGGCGCCCAAGAGGTGTGTGAAGGATGGAGAGGGATGGAAGGCTCATCAGAGAAGGGATGGGAGACGGGTCTGTGCTTTTGGCTGCTGGGAAGAAGGGAGATGAGAAGGAAAACCAGGTTGTGCCACAAGGAGCGGAGAGGCTGGAACGGACCAAGTGGCCAACAAGATGCTGGCGACAGAGACA
This sequence comes from Nothocercus julius, assembly GCA_013398735.1. Classification (NCBI taxonomy): domain Eukaryota; kingdom Metazoa; phylum Chordata; class Aves; order Tinamiformes; family Tinamidae; genus Nothocercus; species Nothocercus julius. Next base: position 8,060,467 of record VZSV01000006.1, on the reverse strand, counting down.
CAGGAAGGCTGAAAAGCAGCAGCGAGGTTCGGGGTGTTATTAGGAGCTGGGCGGCAGCAGACCTGGGGCGCAGGGTGGCCACAAGCCCATGACAGCTGGGCGGGCAAGCGGCACCCTGCGAGCACCGGGATCAGGAGGGGAACAGGGCAGCGAAGCCCCAAGGAGGTGACCCCAGCGGGGGACAGGCTCGGCCACAGCGTGGGACCGGCCCAGGGCGGGCAGAGCAGGAATGCGGGGCAGGTGGCACGAGGCCGCCACGGAAGGGCCAGGAGGATCCCCGGCAGACGCCCGGGGTTTCGGCAGCTCCCGCGGGCAGCGGCGCCGCGGCCGTGGGGGGCGCGCGCGGCCGGGGCGGGACGGGACGGGGAAGGAGGAGGAGAAGGGGCGGCCAATGGGCGCCGCGGCGCTTGCGCAGTGCGGGCGTGACGGCGGCGCGCGGGACGCACGGAAAAGTGTGCGGGGCGGAAGGCGGCCGCGCTTGGTAAGGGCCGTTGGCGCTGACGGTTGGCCGCGGTTGGCAGGGGTCGTTGGCGACGACGGTTGGCGGCGGCGTCGCCGGGGTGCAGGTAGCGCGCGGGGCGGCCCCTCGCTCGCCGAGTGCGGCGCCGGGGCGGCCTCGCGAGACCGTTGTGCCTCCTGGCCCGCGTTGGGGTCACCGGTCTCCGTTATTCCCCCGTCCTGCCCTGGGTTGGGGGCGCGGGGCAGAAGTCGCGAGGGGGTTTCCTGCCCTCGGCCCAGCGGCGCCGCTGCCTTGCTGCAGTTCTCAAAGCCAGGGCTGAGTTTCGGTGTTCAAAGCCCACGTCAAAAGTGGGCGCCGGCAGCAGCCGCGGTGCCGGGACGGGGCCGTGAGTTCCGGGGACACGCGGCTTCAGGGCGTGCACGTACAGCCTAAGAGGTAACGCTTGCTTTAACACTAAGTCTCTCCGGATAGAGGCCTTCCGGAACTTCTGAGTTACTCTGAGCTAAATTACTTTGAACTAAATATGGCTGAAGTCAGCTCACCCGTGCTCCCTTTCATGGCCTGCATCCCCACCTCTTCTTTGACCTTAGTGGTATTCCGACCCCATAACTGGTCAATTCAGAGAACTAGCTGAAAATACACACTTGTTGCCCTTCTGTAGGGTTAAGGGGTTTGCTCATTTAACTCCCTGAAAAAGTTGCTATGAGGGAAGACACACTGCAGTTATGCACAGAGCAGCAGCGTGTGCCAAGGAGTGGAACCGTGTCTGTTGTTTTGGTTTTGTTTGTTTCTTTGTTTGATGTATTCATGCTACAACTATGCTGATCTGTAGGGTGCAGATTTATGCACTTGGGGTGCAGATTTATGAAAAAATTCTTGTTAAAATATTGAGTTTTATTTATTGATTACTTCTATTTTCTAGAACAAGTGAAAACAATGGATGATGACTGTATGGATTCTTTCACGCCCCTGTTCTTCACTGACAGCTTGGAGATGGCAATGGAAGTGGAGAAAGAGAACTCCAAGCCATCCTGCTTTTCCTGTGTTTTTGACAATCAAAATGGAGGGAGAAGCTTCTCTTCAGAGTCTTATTTAGCAAGTGGGTCTCTTAAGAGGTATGTTTGTGTTGAGCTACATCTATAAGGATCTTTCCACAAGTGTTGAGTGCCTCAAAATGCCAACAGGGTCTTCCAGTCGGTTCTTCTTTGAGTTCTTACAGGCCTGGGTCCAGGTCCTAGCTTTGTGAACACCACCTTTGATGGTGTAAATGATGTGTCACAGTCTTAGTAGAATTCTTCTAGACAAAAACACTTGAAAAATTCCCCTGTTGGGTAACAGCATCTAAGACTTGCTGCAGACTATACTGCTAATATGCTGGTAAAAGATCAGTGATACAAGACTGTAGGCATTGAATCATTAGCACTGTTCCTAAATTCTTTGGTAATAAGCCTAACTTTATTTTACAGGATTTTGCTGAGACTAGATCCTTCTCCAAGTGACTACGAGGAAGATACAGTGGAAATGTTTGGCTTTCCGTGGGTTACTGAAACAGCATTAGTTGAATCCTGTGGGCTTCTCTTTGGATTGCTTAGGTATGATGTCATTAATGTATTCTGTGATTAATACACTTCAGCAGTTGTGCACATTTACATAAAGAGCTTAACAAACTTTTAAAAGAAGTTCCAGATAATAGGAAAGACTGTGGGTCATGTATGTAAAAAACTGTTATTTGTGTAATCCTCTGATAAATAAAGGGAAACACACAGGTGACATTATTGGAGGAAATAAATTATGTGTTGTAGAGGTGTAATATTATGTGGCTTACTAATATATTTCAAAGCAATGTAGTACATAGCTTAGCTACAGACAGATACAGATTTATAAATATATTTGCTAAACAATTTTGTGATTAATTTAGAAAGCAGAATAATATTATTTGTCTCGCTTCAGAGTATATGAATAAACTTTGTCAGATTCCCTTAAATGATATTGTACTGTATTTAAAGTGTTGTGCCCCCCTCTCCTTTTTTTGTGTGCGAGTAAAGAAAAGTAGGGGTTAAAAATCAAATACTGTAAATGTTAGATGTACTATTTTCTTTGATTGTTTGGATTAGGATACCTACAGCAATCTCCTCAGATACAGTTGCTCAGTGTTTGACTAATTCAATGCAGATGTTTAATCTGGTCAGTGCAAATACACAGATCACCAATAATCCGCTTTGCTACTGATAATCCTCAGGATGTACAGCACATAAGAGGGTTGTTGGAAAAGGGGCTTTTGTACAATACATGGATATGTGATATATTCCATCATTCCTTTGACTGTAGTGAATTCTTCCACTACTTGATGGTGTGGCCAAGGGCATGGTGTGAACTGTCATCAGTTGGGTCTGGCTATTGGAATATGATGGCATAAATGAAAGGAAGTGCTTTAAAAACTACTGTTACTTGGTTTTCCTTGTTAAAGCAATTTTCCTTGTTAAGCAATTTTTTACTTCACTGTTTGTTGTTTTTCTTTACTTGATAGAGAGATAGGAAGATAAGCAATTAAGAAAAAGCACTGTATCCATTTCAGCATCCTCTCTGATCAGTTTATTAGCAAAAATAAACTGATTGGGCAATCAGGCAGCAAGGTAATTGATTTTTGGAACAATTTTTTTCTTTGTAAAAAGAAACCCATCTGTAGTCCTCTTCTAACTGTAATAGAGACAAATATAGGACATTTTTTTTTTTTTTGAGTTATTCAAGCTGTACATGTTGCAATAGCTTTTAATAATAAAACCATTCAAGTGGTAGAAACGATGGATTTCAGCTGACTCTTGGCTGTGAGAGTTTGGTTGCTAAGCTGTCTTTTGGTGTGGCAAGTCCCTCTACAAAGATATTCTTTCAGTTCATTTGTTTAGTCATAAAATTGAACATTTTCATTTATGGAGCAGTTGGTAACTGAAAGTAGGAAAGCTTATTTCTGCAGTATAGAAATCATATGTGAAAGTACAAGTTCTGCTGCTGCTTTGAGGTAAGGGTGGCCCTCCCGGCCCCGTTCTGACACACTTACTCTTAACTTTCAGCCTCAACAGCCCCCTAATATAAAGTCAACCATTTTTAGACTTACTTTCATTCTATTTCATTCTATTTCTAGTTGAAAATTTCATTCAGAAATTCAGCATTTATAAAAGCTTAATAGCTGAAAGTAGTCCTAGGTAGATTTTCATTGAAGCTAGGAAAAGCTAAGAGATATAGTTTTAATATGTGCTTACTCTAGTTTTTGTTTTCATTCTTGTTTTGCTTCCTCCCTCCCCCTTTTTTTGTATGTTTGTATGAACAACTGCTCTGGGTTTGAGGTGAGCATCCCATTTTGAATTGTGCAGAAGTGAGTGCTTAGACTGTATGGGCCATGGCAGATAGAAAGCTCTTTCCTCAATTCATGTAATATTTTATAACTTGAGCTTAGCAAGATTGGCAACTTTTTCTTTCAAAGTCCTTGTCTTGTGCAGTTGAGCTTTTTATGAGTTCAGTTTAGTGTCCTGTTATCTCTGTGGGGAGTATACGTGATGACCACTTGAAAATTAGCTACTGTAGAATATGACAGAATACTTAGCTGTGTTGCAGCTTTTCTTAATGTCATTTGCAGTGGCTGTTAGCAGCAAATTCCTTGAAGATGGTATCTCTTCCCCTCCAAAACTGTATTGAGTTTTACCTTTTGCAAAGATGCTTTCTTCTTTGACTGTATTCTATTTGTTGTTATTAACTGTGTGTGCTCAAGTTAAGCAGTAGACCATATTAAGCAGAAAAAGCAGAAAGCTGCTGACTCCTTCAGAAGTGAATGAGTTCAGTGTATGCTATGAGGGCTATCGTTCCAGTTTGTTTGGGGGTCAAATGTGAGGGAGATTGAGTTATATTTGTGAGAGTAAATGTGCAAAAGAGGCTCACAGTGAGGAAGTTTGCGTGTTGAATTTTTGTTTATCTGGTTGTGGGTTTTTTTTTCTCCACTTGAGTATTTAGCTAATTTTATCATTGTTTATGTTTTGGAAACAAACAAAATGCTGAGCAGTGTTATTGTTTCACACTGGATATATGTATTCTTCAAATGCTTTTACTCAAGTTATATTTCTGTAAGCTTTCTCAGAGCAGATGTGTTCCTTGCTTTGTATTTCTATTTAAAAACATACTAAAATGTTATTAAATACCTTGCATTTGTATAAATACTATAAACCTTTATTTCTCTCTAATTAGGCAACAGATACACAGATTGGAAAACCTAGTACAGATGAGTTCGTCTGATTTCAGTAAGTTTAACACATTTCACTTTACATGGGGTAGATATCTGTCTCTGACTACATTTTCATTATATGTATTTTATAATCCGCATAAATCTGCAGTAGGTACAATAACATATGCAACAAATTGATGTAAGTTAATGTGAAAATAAATACGTGACCACACTAGCTGAAAGTGTTATGAGCCAGTTTGGAACTGGATCTTCCAGTGTAGCAAAGGCACAGGTCAAAATCCTGGTTTTATTCACTCAGTAAGGAATGCTATGTTAACTTGATAAGAACTAAGATAATATGTCTCTGACAAGGCAGGATTTGGCAAATCTATTTACTCGTTTAGTTAAAAGTGGAAGTTGCTTTAAAACTCCCAATAGCTATTCTAGTTATAAAGGTAGTTGGTTAGGGCTCTTTCTTACCACCACAGTTCTTTCTTGGCTTACATTTAAACAAGTTAGTTATATTTACTTAGGTTAGAAGTTGTTTACAGTTATTTATCATTGCAATAGGATCGATGAAATAGGAGCCGTACAAAATGGTTTGTTCGAATTAAATACTAGGGCGTGAGAAGCAGTCTGTTTCTGAAAGATTATTGCAGCCTTGGGCTTATTGTGAATTTGAAGGCTGTGTTACTAGTAAGTGGAGAAATTAAGTAATTATTGAGATGTACCCTGTCTGTAGTAGCTTCTTGTTGCAAATAAACTGGTTGTATTTTAAGAGCACAAGTGGATATTCTCATACCATTTTATTATTGATTTGGTTTAAAGTTGTCATACCTTGCCATTTCTATTGCTATTATGAACATAACTAGTAAGATTCTTTCACATGCTTTTGTTGATTGTATCTAAAAAATATAGCTTTAGTTGAGATTTAATACTTAAGTGGAATAGCTATTTTAAATTACACTTAAGCATTCGTAGCATACCTGGACATCAAATAACTGTTCTGTAATTTGTTCTTCCTTAAATTTAAATATCTACCTGATTCTTTTCTTTGTTCCTTCATTTGTCAAATAAGTTAATAAACTAACATCAGTGTAATGATTATATGGAAAAATGTCAAAAAAAAGACACTTCTCTATGTCCAGTTCTCTAATACTGGATGCATAATAGTCACATCTGATCTAATTGCATAGCAGGACTTTGAATTCTGTGCCATTACTGATAATATTGCTGTTGTCTCTCCTAGGTCATATATGATGTTAGTTGTGAGATAAACTTTGCATGGAGCTTTAACCATACCTGAGCTTTAGCAACTTTATTTTACTATAAAAATAATTACTTTAAAATAGGCTGTTGTAAAAATGCCTTTAATAATGTAATATAATGAGCATGATGATATTTTTTTTGCAAAATTCAGATAATCCCAGGGAAATGTGATGTGTAAATGTGCTCCTGGACCAAATTATGAGAAATGCAGGCTGAATAAAAACTATCTATCCTGCTGAAAAGACTTTGGACCTGATAAGAGTCCTCTTCAGGAAGCATTTCTTCATTTCAAGGCCATGTCTAGGATCTATGAGATGTGAATTTTATGCTTTATACCAGACCACTTTTGTCACTTAGAGCAAATCACTGATGCATCTGTGCCTCAGTTCTCTGTTTATTCGAGCAGGGTAATAGTAGGGGTGTAGTGTGAGGATACAAATATTTAAAATGAACAGACAGTGTGATGATAAGTATTATTGATATCTCAGATAAATGGGCTGTTGTCACAGTTGAAAATCAAGTTTGTTTTTTAGCTCAATGGATCTTTGTTGTGCATATTCCTTTGTGGGTGTTCATATAGATATCAATATCATACATTTTGTTTAGTATCAGTCTTAAGGAACTTTGGAGGTTTTGATTTCCTCGAATATAAAGTAAAAGCAACCAGCTAAGGTGAAGGGAAAAGGGAGGATATAAGAGGGGATTCTCACAGCAGTGGCAATTGCTTACCATAAAGCTTGCCTTAGCAAAGGTGTTTGGGCTTGCAGGTACAATATGATGAGGGTAACACCATGAAAACAACAGCAGGAAGCAACAAGGGACAGGAAAAACACCACCATAGACACAGTGACAATAGCAGGATGAAAGGATGCACCCTGCAAGCGAAGAGCAGGCTACTGCACTACAAATAGAAAGCTCTTAGCATTACATGGCTTAAGGTAGTTAAGGAACTGTGCAAATGCACTGTACCACAATGCAGTGCTTCCCAGGAAGAAGTTACAAAGCAAAGTTTCAGATCAGTCCATATACTTAAGAGTTTCCCCAAGAGAAAAGGATGCTGAGAAATTGCTCCATACTGCTGACTTTTCTGAAGGCTTCTGGGAAGCAGATGGGGAGCAGAGCAGTAGGGCTGAATAGTTTGTTCTAGTAATGATTGCTTGCCTCTACCCTCTTTCCTGAGGGTTTGAATGCCTTCTGTTCCCTCTGTATCTGGATATGCATCTTTGATGATAAGATTAAAGAATTATGGATCCCTCTGGCAAGATGGCTTTTGGAAGTGGGTTGTTGCCACCAGAAAATTCACCTAGCCTGCAGCTTCCCCCTACCCCAAACCTGGCTTCAGGAAAAAAGGTGGCTTTGTGTGATTCATGAATCACAGTTTGGACAAGTTAGCTTTAAGCTATTGATCTTTTCTTTTACTTCAGGTCAAGCTGCAAACATGCACTCTGAAGCAGACAGCATTAGGCATCAGTGTATTGAGTTTTTGCATTATGTGAAGGTTTTCATCTTCAGGTGAGATTTGCACACAGCTCACTTATTTAATGTACTGAGCTCTGCCTAGCTGTTTTTCACATGTTCACTGATTGTGTGTCTCTGTCTCTGTTAAGGTATCTGGAACCTCCTAAAGCAGAAAATGATGGAATGCTCCACCCGTATGAAGAACTAGAAGCCCAACTACCATCTTTGTTGGTGGAAGAACTTCACTCTTTGACCCTACAAATTGGTCACCTTTATGAACTTCCTAGTAATATTCTGGCAGCATTTACTATTCAACATCAAGCAAAGGTTGACGGCTGTTGTAATTTTAAATTTATTTGTGTAAGAGTATGTGTTTAACTTGAAAAAGTAAAATTGAATAAGAATTAATGTTTCTTCAGTAAAGAAAATGATTTTATGCTTTTTCCCCTTTTTAAACTTAAGTGCCATCTAGTTCTTCAGAAACAGCTAAAGAGCTCTTGGTTTACCCTTTTATTGTTTGTTATACTTTATTCCTTTTAAAATTTCTCCAATAATATACAAATGATTGCAATTACAGGTAAATAAGTAGACTTAAGTTAGTATAACTTGTTACAAATTTCTCAGTGGTTGTCCATGATAATGGTTAGAATTTCTGACCTCCCCAATAAAAAGGGCATTTCATATTCTGAAACGTGTTTCTAAATAGGAAAAAAGTCATGCAAAGAAAAGTGCAAACATGGAAGAAGGTACTGTAACATTTGACACTGTGAAGTATATACACCACTAAGATCTGGACAACTAATGTTTTCAAATCTCTTAAGTTCTAATCTCTAAAAAAGAAAATAAGGAAATTCTATCTTTGGTTGTATGAACTAATATCTGCAGAGTAATGATCGACTGAGGAACAGCATTTTGAATCTTTCTGTTCATTTGTCTTGTCAGTAGGACTAATGTTGAGCTGATGAAATAAGCAATTTCAGCAATCTTAAGGGAAGAGAATACTGACTACTTGGAGTTGTTCTTCACTGTTAACACACTTCATGTGCTCCCTAATACTTTGCTAGAAAGGAAAGGATAACTAAATGCATTTAATCTGGAAAACCTGAACCAAGACATTGTGGCTGAATTGTAGTTTAGATCAAAGTCTTCATGACTTTGTAAACTACATGCTCTACAGGCAAAACTAATTGTCTGGAAGCTCATTTCGCTGAATGGCATGTTTGTATGTTACAGTTGATTAGATCATAGATATCACTAACATTGCAGACTGTCTTCATGTCTGCAATGCACATGCACAACATCACAAATTCACTAAAAAAATCATAAAAACTAAATGGATGTATTTTTTTTCTTAATTATAGCTATTTCCTCCCTCATGGCATTTATTACATCTCCATTTGGATATCCATTGGCTAGTGCTAGAAATTCTTCATGTACTAGGTGAAAAGATGATGAGTAAGTATGTTTTGTTTGATCTTTTTCTGAAACATGTTCTTCTGCATATGACTTATCTTGATTTCTCATGTGAAACTGTCTAGGATAATTTGCTTTTTGTTACAGTAATTACTAAGCATATTTATATTTAATTGGTTAGACTCAAATAGGGTGAAGACTTTTTTTTGAGGGGGGGGAGGGAGGCAATCTTTCTTGTGCATTACACCTCTATGATTAAATCTTCCTTAATATAGCTCCCATTAAATTAAATAGCTTTGGGAACTTGTTGTATCAAAAGTTATTATAAAGTTCTTTCTTGACTGACACTTGCAACTAAATATTTAATAATAATATATATTTGACAAACAAAAATGCATTTGCAGAGATCTAAATGTGTAATGGTGCACTGCAGTTTAATGCAAACAGTGTAGGAAAAGTGTCCAAGGATGGGCCAGAGCTAAGACTCTCAGATACTGTTTTGAGCATCAGAACATCAAAAGGAGAAATATTCTTCTATTGATGATTCCTCTTTTATTAGACTCCCTAGAAGGTTTTGTGAAGGCTTAAAATAGAGAATCCACACTGCTAACCATACATGACATTAAGAAGATACTGGGCAAAGGCTCGGTCAGAGGAGTTTGTAAAAATACAGCAAGAAAAGGGCAAGGTGAGACTTTTTTTTTAATGGATTTTGAAAGGGCAGGGAATAGATTGATATGAGTAAGCTGTTCAAAGCAGCTGAACAAAAAAAGTCATGGGATGCAGCTGAAGAACCCAACTTAAAAGCAGTTCAGTTTGTTAGAGAGGAACTGTTAAAATACAGAAGAGAACATTTCTGTGTGGATATTTTTTTTAATATTATTCTTTTTGAGAAATGTTCATGCATTGTTCATTTCCTTGTCAGCAAAATAAATCACAAAAAAAGTTTTCTCCTTTAATGGTTGTTGCATTACAACAAAACTCCACTTTGTTACAAATCACCTATACAAGTTCTACCTAAGAGTTGCAACAATTGGAGTAACGTTGAGGTCTATCTAGAGTGCCCTATATGGCTAGTTCAGGTAACTGGTATTGAATGTGAACTCTTGGATTAGCATTAGTCCCCTTTTGAGTGCTCTCACAACACAGTTTTGCTCAGGTTTTTGGCATCACTGTTTTCTGCACATCTGTTTCTGCATAGCTTGTGATTTGGCTCTTCACTGTATTGTGAAGAAAAACTTTATTCTCTGTTTCTTTTATGATCCATTGTGGGATAAACTGTTTTCTGGTTTGAGGCCTTTGGAAGAAGGATGGGAAGACTTGTTGCCTCTCAAATGATCTTTCCTTTTCCTTGATTAAGGAGGATATAGTTCTAATCCAGAGCTGTGCTTTGATTCATATATAGAATCATAGAATGCTTACGGTTGAAAGGGACCTCTAGAGCTCATCTAGTCCAACCCCCCTGCACACTCAAGGTCACCTACAGCATGTGGCACAGGACTGCGTCCAGGTGGGTTTGGAAGATCTCCAGAGAAGAGACTCTACAACCTCTCTGGGCAGCCTGTGCCAGTGCTCTGTCACCCTCACTATTAAGAAATTTTTCCTTAAGTATATAATCACATAAGTGTGGATATATTCAAAGGCAGATCAGAACAGAGTTGAAAGTCTTTGCCCGGATGTTATAGAGAATTTGGCTAAAAAAAATTTCTTAAAGCTAAGACTATAGTGTAGGCATTCCAGTAGTTCCTTAAGGAGATCTATGAGTCTTTCAACTGAGTTGAACTCATTAAAAAAGGTGAGAAAAGAAATAGCAGAATAGAGTCAAAGCAAAGCTTTCTGTTATGATTCAAATTGTAATTGATATTTTTCATAAAATATTTGTTAAAAAAAAGTTTATGTAATCTTGAGATAATATAAAGTTAACATCTGTATTATCCTAAATGATGACCTCTTAAGTGTTTGAATCTGTTTTTAAGTGGACATACAAAACCAGAATAATATAGGTGTTTTTTTCGTGTGTTTGTTTGTTTTGTTCAATAGAAAGGTATGAGTTCAGTATTTCAAAAACAGACTTATTTATGGGACCCACAAAATTTAGCACTGAGACAAGTGCTTTCCGTAGCTGAGGGGAAAATGATGTATTTTGAGAATATTCTGAGTCTATGAGGGTTATTTCAACATTTGTATAATGCCAACCATGTGACATGTCCTTTACAGAGTACTTCAAAGGCAACGTCCTTCTGAAAATTAGAGCTTGCAGAGTGGTGTAAAAACAACATGGTTGGGAAGATATTTCTTAGGCTTTCATCATATTGCATAAAACCTGCTGAGTGAAAGCTTCACGCTACTGAAATCAGTGGCAGCATAGTGGGCTCAGAACATCACCCTATGTTTCCAGGAATGAACAGAAGCTCAGTCTGCACATCTTCTGTTGCACTGATGTCAAGGGAGTCGTACTGTTGGGAAGCTAGTGAGATATGATCTTACAGCCTCTTAACTCTCCCATGATATCTGTGTTAATGTCTGCAAATGCTCAAGTTGGAATAGGATCATGCCAGCTTTTCACATCAACAAATCTCAAGGAAAGTGTTAGACCTCCCTAGAATTGTTTGTCATCAGCTTGCATATCTGTAAAACATGTCGTGATTTCAGAACATGCGCACTGGCATGTGTCAAAGGAATTTGCAGATAAATAAATTTTTATTCCCCTGAAAAGGCTGTGCCAATAAAAGACTGTGAAATGTCAAACCATTCTACTGTCAACCAGAACAATATCAAATTGCTGTGTAATAATGAAAGCACTAACTTGAATTTAGAATGGATGAACTTTCCCAAATGAGTTTGTAAATGAAAGCTACATAGAGCTCAAACAAACCAGTTTCATGATATACAGTATAGGGGGAAAAAAAAAATTCTGTCTTTCCTTGTATTCCTAGAACAATTACCAGGCCTAAGTAGATTTTTTAATTTTCTTTTGTCTTCTAGGACAAGTTGTATATGCTAACCATTTCATAAATCTAACTGGAGAGAATTTAACCAGTATCAGTTTATTTGAAACACACTGTGGAAATCTCATATGTGATTTAATAAGTATATCCATCAAAAAGTATCTAAAGGTAACTTTTTTTTTTTTATATATATATATATATGTATATAGGGCAAATTAGATGCTTGTATTGAGAACCACATTAGGTTCATGCATAGATTACTTCTTACTGCTAAGTTTTAAATGTTATGTGTGGCTTAGTATCGCAATGTTTTAAACAGTGTTATTTGTTAGGAGCTCAAATTGTGTTATATTTATTCATGACCATCTGGCAGTTGAATGAGAGAGTAATATTGAGATGCACTGTATGCAGAGCAGAAGTGTGCCACGTTTTGTAAGTTCAGTGTTCCAGGTTCCATGCCAAGCATGGCACAGTCTAAAATGTTTAGAGTCACAGATGAAAAAAGAAAAAAAAATCTTTTCAAACTTCCTCCCCAGGAACAAAGGAGTTACTGTAATATTGGCGTTAACTGGACACTTACAGGATTTCACTGTACGTTTTATAGTTAAACTGTTTCAGCAATTTTGTCTTTTCAGCAATTGCATCTTTCCATTATAGTGCATCTTTTCTATTACGTTTGTCGAAGGAAAACCTTTCTTTCCTTAATGTCTTTCCTTTTTTTTTTTCTCCTTTCCTACTCTGGCTGCAATGTTTTTCTTGCTTGTCTAAAGCAATGCAAAACTTGAAAGTCATAAGAACTCCATGTATCAACTGCTAAGAGCTGTGCAATCTTCTTTGACTGTGTCACTGTGAAATCTGCTTTAGATGGGTATGTGTGAACCATGAATTCAGCAATAGACTCTAAGAATAACTAGCAATGACCACTGTATAATTTATATTTTCCAGGTACAAAGATATGAAAATTGGGGCCCCCCTTTCTTTTCTATTTTTCCTCTGTGGAAAGAGAACAACTGTGGCAGCATCTGAGAAATCTTCTGTTAAACAGTCTTGTCAAGGAGAATTCGTTTATCTTTTTAAATTAGTTTGATCTAGTAAATTTTCACAAAATATTGGAACCTACTGCCTCCTCAAAAGGCAAATAGGAAGCGAGTGGCCTTTCTAAGGCAAGATTCAAGTACAATCTGTTGACCACTGTGCTTGATGGCAGGATCTGCAGTGTCCGATGCTAAACTGAAATTCTCCCTCCTGGCAGACAGAAAAGATCTTTTTGTGGCCAGGGAGACATGAAGGGATAAAAGTTGTTGCTTCTCATATCATCTTAGCATTGATTTGAGGCTGTGATGCCAGCTTCTCAGTCTCTTTCCTTTTCCTGTGTTAGTAGTAATTACGGACCCCTCATGTACAAGAGGGAGAAGGTTTAGATTCTCTGCAAGTGGTAGATGAAGATACTTAGATATTGCAACAGCTGGCATTCCATATAACAGGTTTGAAGCTTTGACTGTAAGAGAGTTTGCATACCTAGTACTTCCATAAAATCCCTCGGTGTTTTAGTGCATCTGCAGTAAGATGATTGCTCCTTCTTGAGGGGTCTGTTAGATTCCTTGAATTAGAGTAATTTTGAAGCTATTTCAGCTTTGGGAAGTCAACATATAAGTAATGGATATTCCGCTAGACTTTAGTGGTCACTTTTGATGTTTATTCTGGTGATAATATTTGCATAAGATTTTTTTTTTTTTTTTTTTTTGAGATTCCTGGAAGCATGAAGAGGTATAGGCATGTGAATAACTCTAACCTGCATGGAATGTGAATAAGAGTAGTATTTTAAGAACTTAAGTCTTGATTTCACTTTTTTTTCTTTTTTTTTTTTTTTTACTTTGGCACTGGATCTAACATGTTCTAATTGTGAGAGCTTGCTTTTTAGTCCTCCACTTCTGTATTGTCTCTTTTACATAACTGCTTCTGTTATTGTCAACGCATGTTTTGAATGAATTTTCAATTTACACTGTCAGATTTCCAAATTCAGGAATAATTTCAAGTGCCAGTGTGCTGTAATAGTAACTGTGCATGAATGGATCAGGATGCACATGAGGATATAACACTACAGGATTCATCTCATCAGCTTCAGGTGTCTGAGTCATCTGAACTAGTCACCCTAGGCTCCATTTATTTTAAGAAGAAGATAGCAACAGTTCTTCTTACTGTCAATGAGAAGAGCAATAAGAAGAGTCATCACATGCTCTATGTGACCATTTCTTTCTTGGCTTTAGAAGAGTTTAGACTGGTTACCCAGAGTTGGACTCCTGGTGGTTTAGATCCCTGAAATTGGGAGAAATATTCAAGGCTTGTGGGATAAATTTAGTATAACCTGCTTTCTCTTACCTCTTAGTACATTTCTGCTTGCTGTTTAGCTTGTTTTTTTTCACAATTCAGGGAATGTAAAACTGAAAGATGAATCACAAAGACTACTTTGCATTTGAAATTCATCAGGCTAAGAGTGGATTTTGTTAAATATGGAATAGTAATCAAATAACATACATAACTTGAACTATGTTGTTTTCTGCATATTAAAAAAATGCCTTGCAGTAAATTTACCGAAAAGCAAATTTAGTGAAATGTTGTAGGAACATTAACATCTTCATGCCAACAAAAACATATTCCAACAGCATTATGCCTAGTCATTAAGGTTTCATGAGTTAAAAATAACAACAATAATAGCTATTAAATCATTTGAAATCTTTTTCTTATCTTCCCAGGAGCATCAAGAAAATCTAATCAATCATTTTCTCTTTTCCTCATTGTCAGACAGTGAATCAGTATTTATTACAATTCCTTTTTATTTAGGCCCAGAAACCCATTTTCATTTGATTAAATGTTTGAATGTGGCTTAGAAGAAAACTAAGAAATAGTACAGCCTATAAGGTCTGTAAAATTATGAAACAAAATCTTTGTTGCATGTGAGATGTGTTTTTGGAAGTTAATAGGATAATGTATTTCCCAGGCTGTAATTGTGGATGTATTATTTAACTGGAGAGAGGAAAAAAAAAAAAAAAAAAAAAAAAAAAAAAAAAAAAGCATTGGTACATGAAATGCAGTTTCAGAGCCACCACTTCTCTGAGTAATGGGATTGCATACTCTCTTTCAGGTGAGACCTTCTGAAGCTCTTAATAGTCACCATTACCCCTGTACCTGCATTAAAGAATTATGGGTTCTAGTTATTCATCTGCTGGATCATAGAAATAAAGGGTGTCACACAGAGGTAATGGAAGAATATTGTTACATATGCATGCATACTATATATGCAGTGGCCAAATGTCCTCAGAATGCCACAAATGCACCAGTTCGTATATCCGATGGTAAAGCTGAACTTCATTTTTGCAGGCTTGACGGCTGCATGCAAAATGTGAGGCTTTATGCTATGTGTTTGAATGTGTTAAATCTGGACTCCAGCTTTACAGCTTACTGTTTAGCTATGACCTAGGCCAGTGGCAAGGAGAGCTCCTTGTGCCAAGGAAAGCATAGGGAAGGAATGGGGTATGTATGTTGTACTGTGGTATAAAAAAAGAAAAAAAAGCATCTTTATCCTTTTATTTATTTTATTTGCAATTTGTGAATTATGTTATATGAAAATTCATTGTCAGATACCAGAAATATGAAAGTGGTCAGGCCAATGATTCGTTTGACCCATCTTGCTATCTTTGGCTTATGTAATTTAACTAATTATATAAGAACAACCTGGTTTGGTTTCTGAAACTTTTACCTGCTGACTTCTTCTGATGCTTCCTTACACATTGTTTGGAAGTATCAGTCATTACCCACTCTTCTTCATTATACCAATACGACTTTATATGCCTCTTCAGGTTCTCTCTGGTATGTCCTGTGTTCAGTTTTCTTGTCTCTGGGCCGAGAAGTATTGCTGTATTCAGTCATTCCTTTTGCAGCAGCCATTCCATGCCCGTGGTTATCCTTGTTGCCCACAACCTTTCTACATTCTTTTTGGAATGTCAGAGTACCAGAATATCCAAAGCATGAGCTGTGTGGTTGCATGACTTTCATTTTTCTTTTTTCTAACACTGAATAGTGATTTTTTTTTCCTTTGCTAAGAACTTCTAGTATTTTGATTTTTCTTTTTTTCATTCTTTTTTTTTTTATTTTTTTTATTGCTGCTGAGAATTTGGCTGATGTTTTGCTGAATGCTTGTTAAAAAGTGGCAAAATTCTTTGAAAGCGTTTTGGAACAATCACTTTTTTTTTTTTTTTTTTTTTTTTAAAAAGCCATCTGCACAACAAGTGCCATTCAGTTAGGGTGGAACACAGTACTTCGTAGTAGAGCGTTTGCTCTGATAGTTGTTTCTCATTAATGGCAACAGATATAAAGGGGGAAACAAAATTGAGACTTTGCAAGTGTTAATTGTTTGCATGGCACTGACAACTTGAAGCCTAAGTCTGGATCAGGATGCAGCTAGGTGAAGGTAGGTGATATAGAAATGCAAGGAAGTCCCTCAATGCTTCCATATAATTAGGCAATATAGGCACAGGCTGTGAGAAGGAATATTAGGGTATGATGAGGCTATGAGCCAAAGAGCTAATGAGTTTGATGGTGCTGGAGTAGGCTGACTTCTAATACAGCAGGAAATCTGAACCTTGGTCAGCCTCTTCCAGACTTGTTCCCTTAACTTATTCCCTTATCCTTTCCCTACTGATGCTTGGTTATGGTAGAAGCTGCAATTTGTTTACTGCCATAAAGAAAAGATCATGTTTATCTTTGTGGTTACTCTTAATACTATAAATGGGTATTAATGCCTAGATCTCTTTCTACCCTATGGTGTTTCTTGGCATTAATCGCATGTTGTGTGGGCTGCATACAGACTGCTACCTATGCTGAGAAATAAATGCATCTGAGGTGTCATTGGGTAAGATGTTAGGTTGGTCTGGGAATAAGGCTCTTCTCAAAGGTCTATTATAACACGTCTTCCTTACAGAACTTTAATGTCCGTAATGCAAGTACGAGCTGTTGATGGTGCATTATTCCTTCTGCTCTTCATTGTGCCTGTAAAGTGTCACATCATGTTGTCACACCAAGTGACCAGAGCTGGTCCTTTCACGCTGCTTTCTGCTGCCATTTGAGACACAGCACCCTAAAATGGTTCCAGGTTTTCTCTGGTAGAACAATGTTCACACTGTTGTTATTTTCTGACATGACTGTCACCTAGCTTGTTCCCTGCAAAAGCAAATTTATCAATAGAACAGTGTTGTAGGGAAGATTGTTTACAGTTTTTTGTTATTCAACACATTTCAATTTACATTTCCATTTTCTGCAGTCTTTCTGGAGCTCAGTGAACATAAATCTAAAGAAGATCTTTGAGAAACCAAGTAATTCTGGTTTTGAAACAATTCAGTGTAAAGACCCTTTGAGTTTCAGCTGGTGGATTATTACACATCTGGCATCACTCTACCAGTTTGATCGTAATGGAAATCTAGATGAAAAGGTGGGTATACTTTTTCTAAATACCTGAAAGCTGTATATTTTTCTTAGATCTGAAAATATTTGTTGTTTTTTGTTGGATCAAAACAACAGAAGAACTTTAACATACATGTTAGCAAGGGTCTTTTAAAACTCGTGACAATAAGGGATGCTTGGTAGAGTTCAGAGTGTACTGCAGGGTATAGTCACTTGACATGCTGCTGCCTAGCTCAGACCTGCACATGCACTTCCTAAGATTGCAAGATACATGTAAGGCCACTGGTGCATCCAATTCCTTCATGGGCCTTACCATTCCACGTGAGTTCTGCACTTCTAGAGCAAGCTAAACCTTCACCCTTCCTTCACTCTCTTACTGTGAAATTAATCCTGCCTACGTTTAGGTTTCTGATCATTAATGGCGAAGGAAATAGACACTTGCTGAGGTAATTCATCCATTTTGAGGTATGAAAGCTGCCAGTTTGCCTTAATTGATTAAAGATGGAGCTGCAGTGACTAATATGAACTAGTCATGCCAAAAAGACAACTGAATACCCAGAGATCTTGTTTATTAGTAGCTTCTGGTCTGACAAAGCTCTCAACGTGAGGGAGAGTCTGGTTGTGCTGTCTTCCATCCTCTTATCTTCTTTGTGTTAGCTACAGAAATATCTCATTTCAATCTTAATTTTTATACCCTTTTGTGGTATAAACATTTTGGCTTGATTTCTGAAGCTGGACTGAAGCTCTCATGTTCAGTTTCCCAAGCATCACCTATGTATGGTTCCTTCAAAATTCATCTTAATTGTACTTTCTGAATACAATATCTTTTTCTGAAGTATGGTATCTTTCACTATTTGTAATGTAATAATACATACTAAAATTGGAGGGGTTGTGCCCTTTCCTGTTTGAAATCTTTACCATTTCTGAAGTATTTCCTGCCTTGAATTTGTGTGAAAATTTAAAACCTTGAAAATGTTGATGGACTGCAGATTTGGAAGCAGATGGGAACATCTGATCCAATCAAATTAATAACTTTTTTTTCCTTGATTCATCTTTAGATTTTTAAAAGCTTTAATATATAAACAGAGAAAGATGATGAAATGTTGAACTTCTCTGAATACTTTTGATCCTAAATAAAATTACACCTTCTAATTAAAATAAGAATTGCTTTCACTGTTTTTTATCTTGCAAACTTGCTGATTTGCTAAAAAAAGGAGAGGGGAAAAAAAAAAAAAAAAAAAAAAAAAAAAGCAAGCTTGGTTAGGGAAGGTGTCCTTGCTCAATCCGTGAATACTCAGCTGAAAAGCTCCTCACAGTTTTTGGAGACTGGAGGACCTGGTGAAGGAGGGACTGTCATGCCTCTCGCTTCACTTCGAGGGCAGGAAATGTTGAGTTTGCTGAGGGTTGATGGATCCTTCAGGGTTCCATGAGGGGCTGCTTGTTGCCACGTACATCAGCCTGCCTAATAAAAGCATGGCAACATGCAGCAACTTCTTATACACTGCAGCAATGTGGGGGACCATAGTGCATTGGGTATTTTGGGAAGACAGAATTTGATCTTACCCCTTTTTACAGGAGCTTATATGCAGAGAAAATGTTATTCCTAGGTCCAACAAAGAAACTAGGGTTGTGTATCCTGGGTTTCTTGTATTTTATACCCTAATCAAAATGTCCTGGTACTGTTTGCTTTGATCATTGTTTTTCCCCTGTCTGTCTTGGTGATATATAGTATGTATGTGGCAAGAGATTATTTTTGCTGCAGGCACTATATTATTTAAATAAGCAAAATAGACATCAAATGGAGGGGAAAAAAAAAAAATCTTCTTATTTTAAAGTAGGAATCTGAGATGCAGTGACAGAAAGTGACTTGCCCACCATTAAACAATACTTTTTCCTTAGAGTCCAAGTAGGAGAAAGCCAAAATTTGTACATCATGAAGCCATCCAGTGCACACTTTATTTTTGGACTATTGGCCTGTGCTTCATATTTCTCTGTGTTTGAGTTTGTCCAGGCATCTCTTCTATGACCACTCTTAATGGCCCATGAGTGCTTACAAAAAAATGACAGGAATGTAATCTAGTAGTTGACAGCGATCACTTCTTTCTTCCAATTTCTTCTTCCCTCTGAATTACAGCCTTAAACATTCTTTGACCATAATGAGATAAAATAGTCCCTTAAAAAATTTTGAAGTCAGTGAAATTACATCATGGCTGAGCATAGTCTTGTCCCGCTGGTTAAACAGTCTGATATGGTGGCCTCCTGAGCCACGTGCTGGCTTTTAATTAACTGTGAGCAGAGGTGGGAGGGTGATGTGGCCTAATGATGGTTATTCATGTGCTCTGTGGCAAAAATTGCCTCCAAGCCTGTGTCGTCTGTGGAAGATTTTCAATTTTTTAATGTGGACTGCATGGCCTTGAGGTTATTATGAAAGCTTTTAAAATTCTAAATAGGTTTCAGATCTGCTTCTTTATATTTTTTCACCATTAGCTCATATAGCATAATTTCAAATATGAAATGATTCATATATATTAAATGTGTGCTTTATACACATGAAAATATGGGGTTTTTTTTACTAGAAAATTTCTCTAGTTTTTCTGGAGACTCCTTTTTGAGATATGTACAGTGCATATTTTATTTTCCCTAGCTTCACATTCAGGTCCAACTATGCTGTTCTGAAGAGCCTGTTTTGTACATTTAAAAACCAAATGGGACCTGATGAGACAAATCCCTACTTCTGAACATTGCAGGGGTCAATTTCAATAAATTGTGGACTTCAATATATGTGGACTTCAATATATAAGGGAATATAGGTAAAATTGCTTGGGGCAAAGAAATCCTGCCTCTGAATAATCTGCAGTGGTTCCCTGACAAGATATGCAAACACACATTTCCAGCTGAGAAGCCAGTCTGTCTCTACCAGGTAGTAGCAGTTAAAGTCTTTGCAAAAGTTTATACCACAGAATCCAGTGGATTTTAGTTCATTTTTTTGGCTTTTTCAGCACTTCAACACACTGCATGAAGTCTCCAAGTTCTGCTCATTTTAGGGCTTTGGGGGTGTATGAAGTATACAGTAAGCCAGCAGGCTTGGAAAAAGATACGCAGATTATACAGATTATCTGACAAGGATGGATTTTAAACTGTTGCCATGCTGTGTTGCCAGTATAGCAGGGAATCCTGTTAGATTGCAAACGTAACGAACTTGAATGAAACAGGTTTCTTAAAAGGTAGAGACAATTGAGACTAAAAGAATGCAGTGTGTTACTGGTCTCATTCCTTGCCTGAGTGTGAGATAACAGGGATCCAGTCTTGTCATCAGTTACGGCTGCTGTCAGCAGTTGTCCTAGATTCCTGAAGGATCTTGTAATGTGGTCAGCAGCCGACCTGAAGCTTGTAAACACCTTGCACAGAAATGACTGCTAAAAGTGTCTTGAGGGCCAGCGGATCCAGAAGTCTCATAGCCTCAGCAGGACTCTCTGGTGTGTGTTTCCCTGCGAGAACCCTGCCCTTCGAGCAGCTGGGTAGCATTACCTGCAGGTTGCAGTGCTCCAGATGTGAAACGGGCACACTGGACCTGTCCAAGGACACTCAGCATATGGTGTCTGGATCCTGTTAAACACTGAAGTTGCTACCTGTGTGCCTTGGCTACTTGTTGGAGCAGATGTCTCTGTTCCTGACAGGATTAGGTTCCGGTTTCATGCTATAAGGGCCTTGGCATTGATAACAACTTAAGAACTCCTGGATATTGCTCTAGGCATGATACACCCTCTGCTGGATGCTCTGGCACAATTATGGGGCTATTATGTGGCCTAGATGAGGTCGTCCTTCTCTGTTTT